>ML778622.1:833257-845688 GCA_009831015.1 Picea engelmannii
CAATAATTATTTCTTAAATAATATTAACTAATTAATTATTATTAATTACTTGTTCATGTATGTCAAGGACTAATTAATTATTAATTGACTCATTAATTAATTAAGTAAAGAATTAAAGGGGTTAATAAGTTTAATGTGTTAAAAACTTACGTATTCGGGAAGGGATAGGACATTAAATATAAGATAAGATAATAAATATGAAAGGATAAGATAATAAATAAATGGATAAGGAAAGTAATGAAGGAGCGGGAGTCAGTGAAGGGGGAATATGACGGGGAGAGCCTTACGGTGGAAGGTATTCTTTTGGGAAGAGGATCATCATTCTACGGAATTTTTTTATTTTGGGGGTTCTCTTGGATTTGCAGAGAGGAGAGTTGGAGTTGGGGAGTCAGGCAAAGGATCAGTACAGGGGGCACCAGTTTGCTGGAGGTTTTGGGCACAGGGGCCAGGATATCCGTTTGGTATCCTGGAGCTAGGAAGTTGTCCTATTTGGCAGGGTGGAAACAAGGTTTGGGCAGTGTTGACACGGTTTCAGCAATGAACAACTAGATCGACGGGGGAATTAGCATCAGGGAGAGGTAATTTAATTATTCTATTAAGTAATTCTTATGCTTTAGATAAAATTTTAATTTTGTCGAATATCATATGCTCATATGTTGGTGAATTGATTATTTTTTTTGTATAAGAAAGAATTATATGCTAAATAGAATTAAATTTTGTATTTTTTTTTCGGCTACTACATTTATCCCATGGATACGATATGTGGACCATTATGAGTTTTTCCACACCAATGATGAGTTTGAAGGCCTTATTCATGGTTGGAGGATGAAAACAAATGTCTTAGGGAATTAAGTAGGATTTTAGAATTTATGGGACATCATGCATCGAGTTTGAAACCATCACAGGGGAAATTTATAATTAACCTTAGTCATTATAAGCCTTGCACCCTAGGGATTGTATTAGGATTTAATATGGCCCACATGTGAAAAATAATGTATTTTCCCTTAAATTTGATTTTTTATGGATTATTCATGATACAAAGGGACCTATAATATCAAATAGGCTCACAAAGGGAATACGGAAATTATCATCTAGTTAAGGATATCTTAGGATGAATTATGAAGGACAAATGATAGTTGTATATTAGTTATTTGATACAACATATGTATTAATAAAATGATTTTGATTACGTGATTACAAAAAATATGAGAATGAATATTAGTAATTGTATAATTTACATAGAACACTAATGTCATATGATGCATACACATTATGTAAAATTAAATTTTTAGGAGGGAAAATATCATATGTCCATGTTATCTAATGAATTTATGTCAATTTGTTTTCCCTAAAAAAATGGTGGTGGTTGGGACTGCATAAAACAATTTATTAAATTCGTCATTTCCAAATCATTTGTCATGTGTTTCATTTTGACAATATTTTTAAATAGTTTACACAGACTCATCTTTGATGAAATTGCATGTATTTCTAGATCTATTTCTATGGATTCAATATATATATTTTTATATAAATGTTATTATTTGATGAATTTCATTCATTTATAGATATATTTTTATTAATTCGAAATATATATACAATTTTTATAAAAATGTTATTGTTTTCTATTATTTTAATTTTTTTCATGTAATGTATCATAATTTAAAAATACATGTCTATGTTTTTGCAACAAGATTTTATCACAATCAGTTTTTAAAAATTGACATTTTCGACTACAAACTATAAAAACATATTGATTCTATTAACACCTTTGTTATTTTTATTTTTTATTATTATTATTAATATAAAGTGGGGTGCATTTTATAGTCTAATATGACACTTAGCATAAGTCGTCCCAGTATAATATTTGAAAAAAAAAAGAACATCGCAATGTGGAAGATATTTGTGTTAACACATGAGATTGATCATGTAAAGGAGGATTTATAGTTTTCAGAGCCTACATTTAACCATTTCTCCATGGATTATGTCATACCATCAACTAACAGCCTCCTCGAAGTTTGCAAGCTATATTTGAGTTGGCGCTGTGAACTGGAGTTGCAAACTAGTTAAGGAAGAGGGTTGTACATTGGATAGTTTGCAGGCATCATGGTGCAAATTCAAAATGACCAGCATCAAACTCATAGACATCATGTACTCCATGAGATTTTTTTTCTTTCTTGGAGGTTAGGAAAGGAGTGTGGCCACTTGATTTTCCTTTTGCATTGTGAACTGGCACAAGTGCTACAAACTGAGACAAGCGTTTTGGAATTCATTGCAGAAATTCCTGTAGCAACTTCTTTTATAGATTTGATGATAAATCTAAAATGGTGATATGGGTTTCTCTTAAATGTTTTTTGGAGAAAGATGATATCCTTGTTCACTTGCTGACCAAATTTGAGCCTAACCCAGTTTAGCATTTGATAGAAACAATTAAAACACCAGTGCATTGTGAAATGTGTTACAAACTCTTTGTTTTACATAGTTGTTGTATATTCGCCTTGTTAGGAGGTTGCCACTTGTCAAGGAGGGTTCAAATGTTTTCTCAGGGATAAGTTATATGTGAAGGGACACATTCACCTAATTTTTATCTCCATTAAAGGCCTCATGCAGTGAGTTGGAAACAATTTATTAATGACTTCCAACATTTTCCTGAAAATTAGCAGTTTGTTGGATTTTTGTCTCTTTGACTGTTGCCACCTATCTCCAAGGACTAGAATCCAATGAAAGAGATGTGATTCGACCTAATAAGTATATTTTGATGCTATTTCCTATTTAATGAAGGAGGGATCTCTTGAAGAAAGGGGAGAATGAGCTAATAAAGGGATTCAATCTTGAAGACTTGAGAAGACCTGTAAAGCTTGAGGACTTATCAGATTGTATTTATGGATTTTTTATTCTTCAATGAATATAAATCAGATTTTCCTTATTCATATCTATTTTTTGTGTATTTGTGCCATTGGTGACTGATTCACATGGTTCTTGTTTCATTGAATGATTGAGAGAATCCTATCTTTCCTTGGATTAATGATATAAGTATGCAAATTTACCTTTTCATTGTTATAGCTTTATCTTCATTTGTACATGATGGGTGTTCTGTATGCACTAAAAACGCACTAAAAACCCTCAATTAAATTTTCAACCGGGGCAAGTAAACTTAGAGTTGTAGAAAAATATGTGCCAAAGGTAGAAGGGCTGGTAGCAGTATAGTATAACTAGGGAGGTATCTATCTAAGGCTAATATACTCAAGAAAACCTATCTAATGAGAAAACCCTACTAAGCAACTTTAAACTAGGTAACCTAAGTACTTTTGGGCCAAGGATCGATGGATAGTCCTAAGAAAACAAGTAAAAACCCTACTTGAAGCAAACTAGTTCAAGAATAATCAATAAGCAAAAGAAACTATTAAGCCTAACAATAAGCAAATGACAAAAACAAACTGAGTTAACTTGCCAACCTATATTCAATGAGTAAATACCCTATGAAAGCAATTAAATAAGAAAGAAAGCAAATACAACTAACTAACCTATTAAAGAAAATAAACAAGCAATCAAAGACAACTAACTAACCTATTACAACAAATAGAAAACTAAGCAAAACAACTAGCTAACCGATTAAAGAAAATAGACAACTAAGAAAAAGACAACTAACTACTCTATGGCAACTTCTACTACAAATAATCAAATGAAAACTTCTCATTGAACAACTATCTAGCCTAAGAGGCAAGTGGACTAGATTCTTAATTCAAAACTATTTCTAATTCATGAAAAGGAAATATATTTAACTAAAAGCAAGAAAAACTAACAACTAGTCTTGAACCTATAATAATCAAGCTACTATCTAATTTATCAAAGCAAAGACTATCTACCATACAACAGCAATAAAACTATCTCCTAAGCTATGAAAGCAAGAAAGCTATCTTCTACTCTATGAAAGCAAGAAACTATTTTCTAATCTACGAAATTCAAATGCATTCTATACTAATATAAGCAAACTTATACTATACTAAATTCAATCATTAACTACAACTTGAAATTGCAACCTAAATCTAAGCAAGAAATTGCATAACATAAACTAAACTAGCTCTATCTTAACAATTCAAAATGTAATAAGGAAAATCATTAAAACATAAATTAAAACATGACGTATAAAACGTAAACTAATGAATACATTAACTAACAACTAGTTAAGCAAGATCTATGTAAAAATGGAATAAGCAATCTATAATTAAAAACTGAAACTAATCCTATCCATCCATCAAATCCTTGTTAAAGAAAACATGCAATAAAACTTTGTTCTACTTTGTTTTAACTTCTATTTTAAATTTGATTTTAAAAGCATAAATAAAATTCAATCTAACATCTAATTGCACACGGGGTTAGTGTATGAGTTTGCAAACTCGTTCCTAATTATAAAATCAATTCATATTAACAAAAGCTTCCATACTGACCTACAAAAGAGAGTTAAACTACAACAACAAATTAGATAACAAAGAAATCAAGGAACAATGCATGTACAGGAAATAAAAAGACAACTAAGCTATGAAATGCATAAATAACACATAGAACAGTTACCAGACTGTTGGTGGCCCCCCCAGCAAGTCGTAGTCACTTCTCAAACGCACACCACAATCTCAGAAAAATGATTTCACCATTAAAACTTGAAAAATGCGGTCTTATACAATTCTGGCAATTGAAAAATGCAAAAACAGAGCCAAAATCGTTTTTGGCTCTAACACACGACTTCTTCTACTACTTGACAATAATCTGACCACAACGGTGGTATTTATAATGTTTACAAACCAAGTGGTCGACCACAGGAGGGTCGAACCACTTCTAAAATTGACAAATTTCATTAATGGTACCGTAACTGCCGAAACAGAGCGAGCCAATAATCACCCACCCTAACAACCCAAAATCGAGTTGTCAAGAGTTCAGTAGCTGGAGGGGATAAGCACGAGCAAAACCCCTGTCTCTGATTCTCCCACCACTGGCCGCCAATACCATAACCGCCAAATCACCCACCGTTTTTGTGCAGGATGAGGTGTTGGATGGAGTGTCAGACCGGGTACCAGATCGAGTGCTGGAAGGAGTTCCGGATTGAGTGTCGGAAGTAGAAACGTGGTGCATTGTTTCCCTGTAACACTAGAAAAATGTGAATTAGACCTTTGGAATCATAAAACATGATGAATTATACTCAATATTGACATCAAAAATGAGTCATACATACCTGGTGTAGATCATACCGTTTTAACACAAAATTATTCAAAAAGCTTCTCCAAAACATGAAAAACACATATGTTCATTCGGCAAAAGTGCCTAATAACTGTCATAAAATTGATCATATCTCGGGCCCAACATTACCCCCACACCTAAGATTTTGCAGGTCCCACTGCAAACAAAAAGAAATTGCCCTTTATGACTAACTTGTGAAGGAGGGGGTGGATTAGCTTTAGAAGCTTATCCCTCTTGCCCAGGGGATTTTGAGTTAGGATTTTTGTGGTGTTTTAATTGCATCCATAGACTATTATTGGTGGCAGTAATATCATCAACCTAACATTGTAGAGAATTCATCTTGGCTTGTGGGACAACGCTATCATGGCGTAAATAACAACTTAGTGTTTCATGCTCTATAAGTTTGAGCTGGAGGGTTGGGAGTTTTTGGAGGCTATTGATGACATGTGAGGGAGCCTTGAGATGTATATTATACCCTCTATCCTTTAAACCATGCAAAACATCATTTTTACCTCTGCAAAATTAGTTCATAAGCACAACAATTCTGGCTTGGCGAACTTGTGAAAAATAGGTATCAAAGTGACACATGTAACTACAAGATAGTAAAACTTGTGTAAAAACTGAGAGAGTTTTTTGTTTTTGACAAAAACCTCTCTTTGTTTTCAAAAATTCACTTTCAGGTGTTAGGAAAACATGCCAAGAAAACATGACTAAAACAGGAAAAACAAAGTGTTTTATTTCCTAAAAAACTAGGCCGCTAAGATAATTGCATATATACATAACCATAACGTATAGTTAGTAAGTGAGAGTGGTTATTTTTTTTTAATATATCCTTGATAAAAACCTCTCTTGGTTTTCACAAATTCCTTCCGTGTTTTTAGGAAAACACAAAAATAAAATATCACTAAAACAGGAAAACAACAGAGTGTTTTATTTTCTAAAAGCATAGGCCTCTAAGATGATATAATATATCCCAAACCATAAAGTATATTAAAAAAGGAGAGTGGTTATTGTGTTTTGGTATGTTATGAACAAAAACCTCCTCCAGGTTTCAAAATTAATTTCCCATTTGTTCAGAATCCTAGCTTGAAGTTGGTTACTCAAAACTTGCAGAAGCACAATGTGCTCTTAGTAGAAGCACAACATGTTCTTTGATAGGGATTTTGGAGGCCTTCCCAAAGGAGTTTTGGGATGAAAGTGGTATGGGTGTAAATTTTATGATGTCTTCTACACAATGGAACCATCAAGCACTACAAATTCCTTCTCCAACCCTACGGAAAATTGACTTGAAGTCAAATTGTCCAGATGTGTAGAAACCCTCCTATAGTGACTGTATTTGGGGGATTTATCTCAAACAATAACACCTGTGCATAAAATGAAGGAGTTTTTTGTTTCTTCTTATATTATTGACAAAAACCTCTTTCACTTTTGTCAAATTCATATTCCTTAATTCAAAAACCAATTTTTAAGTAGAACTTTGACCAATAGAATCATTTGAAAATTTATGAAAAGGAATGATGACATGACCATGATGGACATTTATGACCTTGGATGAGTGGAGGGAGTATTAATGACACCTAGACACACCAATGGCAATTTTACAACCAATATATGTCAAATTTTATTTGATAAGTTTATTTTGAAAATATAACAATTTGACCTAATAACCCTATCAATCACATGAAAGTGTAAATTTGATCACTGGTGACTGACAGAACTGACAGATACTAACAAAAGGCTTGGTTTGTACTGGTAGGCATGGTGAACAGGAGAATTTTTATTGCATGTCATCAATATGTGACAATTCAAACAACTGATCCTCTTTTCATAAGCTTCGAATACAAATGATAGTAAGTATTTAGCAGTTGTTATAGGATAAATGCGTAAGTGCGGACACAAACCGATCTCCCTAGATCCATCTGGATCTAGAACAAAACATGACAGAATGATACCCTTTCCCTAGATTTTAATTATTTAATATGCTAAGAGGCACGATTAAAGAACTTACCTTAAAAGTGCTTCCTTTTATCTTTCTTGCTCCTCCTTCGCTCCAATGCTCTCGTACAGTCACGATCAAGACAATACAAACCAATCAAAGTGAAGTAAACACATTCTATTCAACAATTAATCTATGCATATGATCAAGGAGTTATGCAATAAAGTACAATTCACTTTATGGGAAAGGGACACATTGTTGTATTATATTGATAGAAAGTAAAACTTACAACCATTGCCTTGAATTCGTAAGGTCCCTTCCATCTGTCCTTCGTTCCCCACACACTTCTTGCTCCAAGGATTCTGAGACCATAGATCTGATAGCTACTCACAATCTATCTTGACAAAGCAAATCTGAAAGCCACTCTAACCAAGCCAAAGCTAACAAGCTCAATAACCAATAAAAGCTCACCCAAGCTCAAGCTAACTTTCTCCATGAGAATTCCTCTCCTTTTATAAGTTGAAGAAGATAAGGTGAGGAGGTTAGGATGATCCCACTAAATCATGAAAGCAAGTAAGATCCAAACCATTCGGATGCCACCTCACCATAGAAGTTTCTCCTTCTAGAAGATTCGAGAAAACGCTCATTTTTCCCACGTGCTGGAATTCTCGCACCCTAGCTATAGAGCAACCTGCGAGGTGTTCACACCCTAGCTATAGTGCAACCTACGAGCATGGGTCATTCTCGCACCCTGCCTATATAGCAACCTACGAACTTCCCTTTTTATAAGGTTTTTACATAGGAAAAATCAACTTATTTTCTCAGGAGAAGTTCTTCTCCCTTCTCTCTTTAGGAACTCAGGTCACTGACTCCTCTGAAGGCAACATATAGGTTTACATCATTAACGATCATAGGGATGACGAAAATAATGTGTAACAGAGAGCCCCCCAAAGTATGAAGTTAGAACAGAGTGATAGCTGAAATACTTTGTCGAATGTGTGTAGGGAACAAGGAACAGTCGATCGGAAACCTGCCAACAAACAAGGAAATACAGTACAATAATATATCATCAGTGAGGTAGGAATTCCCATACTCAGAATACAAATGACTCAAAGAATAAATGCCGACATGCGAAGATCCATGTCAAGTAAGACAGGTCATGGCCACCAAGCATACACTGTGGATCCATGCCGATATGACTCAAATCTGAACATAGCCACCAAAAATACACTGTGGATCTATGTGTTAAAAAATCAAATTTGAACATAGCCACCAGACATAAAATGTGGATCTATGCATTAAAAACTCAAATTTGAACATAGCCACCAGACATTAAATGTGGATCTATGCAATAGTACACTGAATATACTCTAACGCAACCTGGATCTATCAGAAAATATCCAGGGTCTTCATCTCCACCACTCTATAGTACGAATCTAACCATGTGAATACATGTGTTGAAGTCGAACATGGTAGAAACCACTTGATTACCAGTCATTAGTGTATACCGTTAACAAGTGCGAGGGAAATCACCATTAATGTCAATGACTCCCAAGGTACACTAGTACAATCCAACGAATGTGAATAAATGAGCTGAAGTCGAACACTCGGCGGAATCTTCCGATCAGGGGTTAATTATGAAAACCCACTGTCGAAAGCAAGGAAACCTGCCATTGAGGCATGCAAGTTCCAAGGTACCAATTAGTTTCTAAGTCTAATTCCTGGACAATGACTTGAAGTCGACAGGAAAAGACTCGTCACAGGAGGGCCTTAATGTATCCCACATCAATGACACGAAACAAGTAACAAAATTTGATGTAGATCAGAGTAACAAGTGATTCAGGACTGACTCAGGGATGGTCGACGCAATAGAAGGCTTAAAGACTGCAGAAATGGCCGACGCAATAGAAGGCTTTTTAGGTTGAACATCTTTTTGAACATATTGACGACATGACAACTGTCTTGGAAATATTGACTCAACAACAAGGATCACGGACCAATTTGTAATCTTATAGGAGTATGATCAAGAGACAAGTAGATTTTCCAACCTAGACACAAGGCAAGTGAAAGGGTGTCATGTTCAAAAGCGACTCTTTCATGGAATACAGGTTTAGACACAATTCTTTCCCAATTTTTTCTCCCACCATTTCTGGCAAGTACCTCTTTATTTTTACACAAGCTTGAGGAGGATAACATATGCTTGTAATGTAAGCTCATCCTTCGGATGAGTCCTTCGGAGTATGTTTAACGAACCCTAAGAAGGAGTGGTTTGGTCCCATCATGGGTCTGTCAATGTTTGTTTAACGAGTCCAGAGATAGAAAACTCGAAGGTTTTTCAGGATTATAGAGTTTGGAAAAACACTTAAAAAAGAACTCTCTCAGTTCCTTTTTCGTAAATTAGTTCGACGAGACCGAAAAAGTGATAAACTATCGCTCATCGAACGTTTTCTTCAAATACTTTAACGAGCGTGAAAAGAACAATATCGCTCGGAAATCTTTTCATGTTTAGAGAGTCTGAAAAGAGCTTAAAGAGGACTCTAGGGGGGTTCCTTTTTCGTATAACCTTGTTGAGCCCGAAAAAGTGATAAAAGTATGCTCAATCGCATTCTCATGTATTTTCGAGCGCGAGAACGGACAAAGACTAAGCTTGGGATTGTTTTTATTTTTACACAAGCTTTAAAACAAAACAAAACTATGCTTGGGATAGATTTTATTTTTACACAAGCTTAAAAACTAAACAAAATTATGCTTGGACCTAGTTTCATTTTTACACAAGCTTGAATCAGAGGAAACTATGCTTGAGGTAAGTGGTTTCATTTTTACACAAGCTTGAACCATAGAAAACTATGCTTGTGACTTCCCAACACATAACACAGGGATGGTTGGTACTTAGCCCCCAGTTTAAAAAGCTAGCATCTCAACTTCAGCATGAAGTCCAGAGGCTGAGGCAAATGCCCCCCCAAGCTTCGGTTCATCCAACTGCAAAGGAGAATGAAATGAAGCTTCAAATACTAGACGAAGGACTTGACTCAAACAGAGAGGGGGAAAACTATTTCATTTTTTAACGAGCTTGACATAGAAACAAGAACTATGCTCGTAACCTCTGTTTCATTTTTTAACGAGGTTGCCACAAAGACGAAAAACTATCCTCATAAGTGGTTTCATTTTTTAATGAGCTTGAAATCAAAAAACCATGCTCAAAGACCTTTGTTTCAT
Organism: Picea engelmannii; assembly: GCA_009831015.1. Classification (NCBI taxonomy): domain Eukaryota; kingdom Viridiplantae; phylum Streptophyta; class Pinopsida; order Pinales; family Pinaceae; genus Picea; species Picea engelmannii. The sequence continues at coordinate 843,639 of ML778622.1, forward strand.
TTTTTAAACGAGGTTGCCTCAGAGATGCAAAAAATATCCTCGGAACCTCTGTTTCATTTTTTAACGAGGTTGTCGCATAGACGCAAAAACTATCCTCGAAACCTCTGTTTCATTTTTTAACGAGGTTGTCGCAGAGATGCAAAAACTATCCTCGAAACCTCTGTTTCATTTTTTAACGAGGCTGTCGCAGAGATGCAAAAACTATCCTCGAAACCTCTGTTCTTGATCGTGGACTCCGAGAGGACAATGCTCTGGAATGACACCATGTCAAGGGACAAAACTCGGTCATAGATTCCAAGAGGTCTTCATTGGAAGGAAGAAACACACTCTGGAAGGACACCATGTCGACAGGAGGAAAGAGATCAAGCTCTAACAACCCTATCGAAGAGATGACCATGTCAACTACTGGATCTAACTCATCAGAAGTTGAAGCCATGGGTGAAAACGCCACATAATTGACCTGTGGCAGGGGTGATACTGTCTGCATATAAGAACCATTCAGGGAGGTAATCCAAGCGGGGTCAATGAATGAAAGTTGATCAACAGTCACAACCCGTCCATCGTGAGGGAAAGATATCACACGAAAAAGAGTAGACACAATAGCTTTCATGGCATAGACATAATATCGCCCAAGGAGTAAAGAAAAATCCAAGGGATCTTGGACTACCATGACATCAATAAAGACAGTTTTCCCTCCCAAAGTTACAGGAAACTGAGGAAGGGTCCCTAAAGGTTGACTACTTCTTCTGTTAAAAGCTAACAGATTCTGCGTAACCGGCGCAAGTGGAGGACAACCCAATGCTTGCCAAGCAATAGAGGACAAAATACTAACAGATGAACCTTCATCTATCAACGTTTTGGTAACGTCCCGACCACAAACCTGTACTATAATCTGGAAAGGAAGGTAAGAGGTAAGACAAGGTCCAGTTCATACATCCCAATCAAAACGGATGGCCTCATTACTTAGAGGGGGTTCCATGGGAGAAGGAGGAACACCCCCTGACACAGTAGAGTCTGTATCAACGAGAAAAACATGGGCAGTATTGGGTTTACGCTCTAGTGGGAGAGTAGAATCGATCGATGGAGAGATCAGATCGACCACTTGAGTTTCATTCTCCAAGGGGAGAATGGAGTCGATAGGTGGAAACAAATTGACCGCTTGGGTTTCACTCTCTAACGGGAGAGTGGGGTTGACCAAGGATGGTATCGGCTCAACCACTTTGTCAACTGGTTCAACTAAGGACGTGACCAGATTAACGACATGATCAACCGGATTGACCAGTGACGGGACCGGAGTGATCATTCCTTCAACTATAGGTGGGTTGAGAGAAAGCTTACGGTAAGCAGCTGGAAGTTGAGGCTGTGAAACAATCATGTCTTCCAGTATTTTCGAGGCTTCGTCCATATGAGGACAAAGGTGAGTGAGATGACTCCCTTTGCACAACATGTAGGGGAACTTGACTCGACTTTTCTTCTTCCCAACCGTATCATGACTGGTTGACGGGGGGTCGTTAGCATGTTGTTCAGAGGCTAACGACATGGGTTGGCAAGGGTGTGTAGGCCATGCTTCTATAACCTTGGGTAGACCAGGGCAATCCTTAAGAAGATGGCTACCCTTACAAAGCTTGCAAGGGTACTTGGGCTTACGAGGTGTTTGGGTGATCTTGACATCATCAACACTCCCAGCACGATTAACAGTAACTGGTTTTTTTCCAACATGTTTAATAGTAGTCGGAAGTTTGGATCCTTGCTTAATTTTCTTCTTCTTATTCTTTCTTTTCTTCTTCTTCTTATTCACTGGGTTACTAGCTTCAGAACTTCCACCCGACGAAGAAGATGAAATGGAAGGCGACATTGCAAGTGAATAAGGTGAAGAAGACCTTATTGTTGAAGAAGGTGAAGGATCAACATGAGGTTGATGCTCTTGGGGGGAAGTGCTTACGACCAAATCACTTACTACATTCGGGATTACCTGAGTGGAAAACAACCACACCGGCAATCCAATTGTGAGACCTGGAAGGCTCAAAGTAGCGATGTGAGGAGGACCAAT
>ML778622.1:846018-865030 GCA_009831015.1 Picea engelmannii
CTCTACACTGATGTCAACAAAGCAGGGTGAGTAACTCTGCCAACATCAATGCGACCTAGTGCTTGACCCTTGTGTGAGAAGGGCTTCCCAGGACAAAATGTAGTAAGTGGATTTAACTCTCCCTATCACAAGATACTATGTTTATTTGTAGCTTTGGAAAGTTATCTTTCACACCTATTCCAAAGCCCTACCACTAATCTAATGTAGGTTTTCTACCAGAAAAGATAAAAATGTCTAATCAATTTTTATAAGTGCTTTATTTTATGGTTGTTGTTACTCAAAAGGAAGATGGCGTGGACAATATGGTGTTTTGACTGACTCAAAAATTATGCAAAGATATGAAGATGCAATCGTTTCATTTCGATGAAAGCTATGCTACGAGAAGGAGAAAACATTTATCATTCCCATATGCACATATCCCAAAATATATTAAACTCATCAATATCAATCATGCAATTTCGCTACTTCAAATGCAAGGATGCCCCCAATCTAATATAAAGCAAGAAATTGAATCCTTTTGGTTCAAAAATTTCACTAAAATCAATAATGAACTTTCTTAAAACAAAGAAACCCAAACTAAAAGTTCTCTTTTAAAGCGAACTATTCAGAAGAAATCTGATCTTTCCCTAAACAATTCTAAAGAAAACACATGCCCTGTAATTGAAGGACACTCAAAGCAAGAGACTAATCCTTCAAAACCAAACAAAGCAAAGATGGCTAAAAGTAACTCAAATAATGTCAAGAAGACTGTAAGTAGATCAATATAGGCTCCAAAAGCTCAATCCAGCTGATCAAAGCAAAACTGGATCATCAAAAAATAGGACATCCTAATTCCAAACACAAAATTCAAAAGGGTTCGCAACCTATCTATAGGGTGCAGTGCGAACTTTAGTGGAGTTCGCAGGCTAGACACATGTAGGGTGCGAACATCTCGCACTGGATTACATAGTAGGGTGCGAACTTAGATAATTCTCGTAGGCCACTAAAGGGTACAGTGCGAGAATGTCTGTAAACATAAAATTTGGAAAAAAGGACAAAATTTTTGAGTGAACTTTCAAATCCAGTGAGTCTTGATGGATCTCCCACAGACTCAGAGACCAGAAAACAAGCAATCAAAGCAAGGGAAACTAGACCAACTAGGAAACAATCTGTTCCCCAGTGGAGTCGCCAATTTTGTTATAGGATAAATCCGTAAGTGTGGACACAAACCGATCTCCCTAGATCCACCTGGATCTAGAACAAAATAGGACAGAATGATACTCTTTCCCTAGATTTTAATTATTGAATATGCTAAGAGGCACGATTAAAGAACTTACCTTAAAAGCACTTCCTTTGATCTTTGTTGCTCCTGCTTCACTCCAATGCTCTCGTACAGTCACGATCAAGACAATACAAACCAATCAAAGTGAAGTAAACACATTCTATTCAACAATTAATCTATGCATATGATCAAGGAGTTATGCAATAAAGCACAATTCACTTTATGGGAAAGGGACACATTGCTGTATTATATTGATAGAAAGTAAAACTTACAACCATTGCCTTGATGTCATAAGGTCCCTTCCAACTGTCCTTCGTTCCCCACACACTTCTTGCTCCAAGGATTCTGAGACCATAGATTTGATAGCTACTCACAATCTATCTTGACAAAGCAAATCTGAAAGCCACTCTAACCAAGCCAAAGCTAACAAGATCAATAACCAATAAAAGCTCACCCAAGCTCAAGCTAACTTTCTCCATGATAATTCCTCTCCTTTTATAAGTTGAAGAAGATAAGGTGAGGAGGTTAGGATGATCCCACTAAATCATGAAAGCGAGTAAGATCCAAACCATTCGGATGCCACCTCACCATAGAAGTTTCTCCTTCTAGAAGATTCAAGAAAACGCTCATTTTTCCCACGTGCTGGAATTCTCGCACCCTAGCTATAGAGAAACCTGCGAGGTGTTCGCACCCTAGCTATAGTGAAACCTGTGAGAATGGGTCATTCTCGCACCCTGCCTATATAGCAACCTGCGAACTTCCCTTTTTATAAGGTTTTTACATAGGAAAAATCAACTTCTTTTCTCAAGAGAAGTTCTTCTCCCTTCTCTCTTTAGGAACTCAGGTCACTGACTCCTCTAAAGGCAACATATAGGTTTACATCATTAACGATCATAGGGATGACGAAAATAGTGTGTAACAGCAGTTGTAATCGCTCTGTATTTGTCACAAAGAGTAGTTAAGTATAAGTAGTCTTCTATAGCATAAACATAAAAACGCACAAGAGATTATAACACACACAATGATGTCAACAGTAGATAATTTAGCATACCAATACAAACAACTGCTAATATAATATCCCAAGACTTTGTAAAAAGATATTATGACAGAATTTTGACATAAATCCTACTTCCTCTTCTCATGGGTTTTCTATACAAATGGGGAATGCTTAGCATTTTTAGCTCAGGAAAATCCCCCTAGACCGAAGATATGGCACATCCTCATGCCATGAATCAGCAATAGGCTTTATGGTCTTTACTATTTTTAGAGGGGGGTTAGCAATAGGCTTCTTGGTCTTCTTGCCCAATGAGGTTGCACGGGTATCAACACGTTTATTGGACTTTTGGTCCGGTAAATGAATAACTTGAGCATGAGGGTTTGGGTGGAGTAATAGTCCCTAGATCAAGATTCTTCATGCTAGTCTTGATTGTAAGATGAGGGTTTGGAAATTGATAAATGAACTCATACCACATTTTCTCCTGTTTTTCCAACTCAACTAAGATAAGTAGTTTGATAAGGTCATGGTGAAATAAGTTGTTATGGGGATTGGTTACATCCTTCCTCAATTGTGAAGACATCTTCTCAAGAATCTTTAAGAAGTAAAAGGGAAAGTTGCAATGGCTTATTGAACTGAAAGTGAGCTAATAATTGAAATTGATAGGCTTTAAAGACAGAATATCTACCTTCACATGTAATCAATATGGTGATTACTATGAGAGGGTTTGATTAGCTCCTCTTTTATCCACTCGGATTATCCCTTAGCTCCAGAGATGTTCTGAAATTCAGTTTTGAAAACCCTGTTATAGATTTCTCTTGGCAAATGGTGGTGTTTAAATTAGCGATCTCCAACTCTTGGGAGCTTTGTGGTTGAGTAAATTGATTCCTTAGAAGCCACAAACATAGTGAATATGAGTTGAGGCAAGCTAAGAGTGTTCCATTGTTGTTGATTTTTCCACCATGCTCACTCAATCCATTTGCATAGAACATGTAATGTCAAACCTACAATGAACAACCTGAAACAAAAATGTAATGTCAAACATACAATGAACAACCTATAAGTAAAATAAACCAACAGAGTGGTATGTTAAGGACATATACAACAATTTATAGCACACAGGAGTTTAGAACTTCAAAATAAAATGACTACTGATGTAATAACTTGTATCATGAAAATAATACAAAATTTTACAAAGATTTACTTCTTTAGGCAATGATCATTTGTCAACTCATGAACACCTCCCCCACACCTAAGTATTGTGACACCTCACAATCAAAAGTATAGGAAACCAGTCAGTTCTCCTGATAGCCGAAGATTTACAGTTTGTAAAGTGTAAAGATAAATTTCACAGATTGGTCTGATGAGATGGTTAGAAGATGGCCCCACCTATAGGGTAAGAGATCCTATATATAGATAAGAAGAGGTAGGCAAGAGAGTTTCAAGACAGTCTCAGAGTTAGTTCCCAATGTAAAATTTATGGAGTGCATTAACCTTAGCTTAACCATACATACTTCATGTCAGCTTTGTCTACAAGTAATGTCATACATAAGGACAAGTTTAAATTTATTATTTATTTTTTGTCAGATTATCATCCTCGCTAGGTAGAATGCCCTGTTGCCAGGAAGCCTATTCAGTACTCTAGTGGTTTTACCTAGTCATACCACATGCCAGTACCCGCTGCCAGCAGACCTGTTTAGTATCCTGACGGGTTATCCTCTTACACCCTCAGAGACTGGCCCTCCATCTTTTAATATTTTAGTATAATATTTCTTTATGCAAGAATATGGGGGGGGCAACTCTAAAAAAAATAAATTCTTTCTTTTTATTGGGATGGTATTTATGTTAGACGATGACTTTACGTTATATATATTCCTTAGTGATTGTCTTGATGTAAGGGGTACTTAAGTGGACGTGGCCTATATAAATATATGATGTAATCAAGCTATTTAGTGTGTAGTGGATGGTACCATTGAGAAAGAACAGAAAGGTATCTCTAGGCTCAACTCACTTTCTTCTTTTGTAAGTTGTTGTGATGTTTCCATGACTAACCACTAATCAGAACTCCTTGTTACTCTTTAATAAATATACTTTACTCACTTACTCAAGTTTCTTGGAGAAACTGTACAAGAGACCTCTAAGCTTGATGGTTACGGTGTCACTTCCTTATATAGTGGTGAAGGTTCAAGAGCAAATGCTATTTAAGATGCCTTGAGAAAAAGAAGATGAAATTCTTTGCAAAAACATGGCTAATTACAACAACTCATTATTCATTTGATGCTTAGAAGACAACAGGGTTCAAGTGTAACAATGTTTTGAAGAAAAATCCTTCTTTTGTATTTCCTTGAACTGTCTACTCCTGGTGAGATAAATGCCTACAGAGATCTCTAAAACTGTTTACAAAAACCACACTCTAAAATATAATAAACTAATGAGATCAATGAGATCAAGTCATAGGAACATGTATCTCATAGTTGTTTTATTAAAAGAAAATGTAAAATGAGGATGCATTAGACTTCTAACAAAACGAAACTTTTATTTACTATCCTACCCTATCTAAAAAAGAAAGGGAAAATCTTTATTCAAGTGTAAGAACTCTTCCAATGTAACCATGTGTAGAGAAAGATAAGAAACATACTCATATCCATATATGAAAAAGTTATCGCAGTGATTACCTGGATATGAAGAACCAACCAACCTACTTGTTTTGGCATCATAAGGTGTTTAAGAAGAGAATAGTATTGTGGCCTGATGACCTATAGAAACCAAATTTCAATGTAATCTTGATGTTCATCAATAGTAATTTATATGCTCTCCTTCATCATGCTATATAGATCCTCTCCTTCTCGATGACTGATTTATGAAGTACATAAAGGATCTCTTGAGATGGATGTTGAGAACTCCTCAATCTTAGGTCTTAATGATTGCTCTCCATTGGATGTAGTCCATAATTTTTTAGCTTCCTTCACATTTTGGCAAGGAAAATCATTTTGTAGCTCATAGGGCCTTGATTCTTCTAATATTTCCGGAGAGGTAGACAAGTTCTTAGCTACTACCAAAATATGTTCTTCTTGAAAAGAAGAAATCCCAGCTGTTGCTAGGATTTGAGAACGTTCCCTCAAGCTAATGGTTTATTTTGAGTTCATCTTTCCATTTGATAAAACTTGGTTCACACAGAGATGATGTCCAAAAAGTTAGGATCTCCTGATGGTGGTAAGAAAACAAAGGTTGTATTGTTTGGTTTTGCAGAAGGCTTGAGTGGTCTTGCCTCCTATCCCACTATTATTGATGCTCCAATTTCTTGTTCTATAGTGCTCCCTGTCTTAGTCTCTTCAGAGACTACTTTAGCTCTTTTGATTGAGCTAGCTCCTGTTTTTCAGTATCGGTCTATGGAATTTATGACTGGAATGTTCCTTCCCCCAAAAATGTCGGAAGGAACCTTGGTTGAAAGGTCTAATGTATCTACCTTTTGGGTCCCTAGGTCTATTCATGAAAGTAAACAAAAAAAATAAAAAAATACCATTGGGTTTGGTGGAACCTGCTATAGAAGATGCATAGGTTCTTACCTCTCATCTTAAAGTTCCCCCACCACCAAACTAATTCTAAGGTTTATAAATTATCTAATTCCTAACTATTTCCTACCTTGAGACAACTCCCCGACAATGACGCCAAAAATGATGGGTGTTCTGTATGCACTAAAAAAACACTAAAAACCCTCAATTAAATTATCAACCCGGGTTAAGTAAACTTAGAGTTGTCGCAAAATATATGCCAAAGGTAGAAGGGCTGGTAGTAGTATAGTCTAACTAGGGAGGTAGCTATCTAAGGCTAATATACTCAAACAAACCTATCTAATGACCAAACCCTACTAAGAAACTTTAAACTAGGTAACCTAAGTAATTTTGGGCCAAGGACCGATGGATAGTCCTAAGAAAACAAGTAAAAACCCTACTTGAAGAAAACTAGTTCAAGAGTAAGCAATAAGAAAAAGCAACTATTAAGCCTAACAATAAGAAAATGACAAAAGAAAACTACTTTAACTTGCCAACCTATATTCAATGAGTAACTACCCTATGAAAGCAAGTAAATAAACAAGCAAGCAAAGACAACTAACTAACCTATTAAAGGAAATAAACAAGCAAGCAAAAACAACTAACTAACCTATTACAAAAAATAGACAACTAAGCAAAACAACTAGCTAACCCATTAAAGAAAATAGACAACTAAGAAAAAGACAACTAACTACTCTAAGGCAAATTCTACTACAAATAATCAAATGAAAACTTCTCATTGAACAACTATCTAGCCTAAGAGGCAAGTGGACTAGATTCTTAATTCAAAACTATTTCTAATTCATGAAAAGGAAATCTATTTAATTGAAAGCAAGAAAAACTAACAACGAGTCTTGAACCTATAATAAGAAAGTTACTATCTAATTTATCAAAGAAAAGACTATCTACCCTACAGTAGCAATAAAACTATCTCCTAAGCTATGAAAGAAACAAAGATATCTTCTACTTTATGAAAGAAAGAAACTGTTTTCTAATCTATGAAATTCAAATGCATTCTATACTAATATAAGAAAACTTATACTATACTAAATTCAATCATTAGCTACAACTTGAAATTGCAACCTAAATCTAAGCAAGAAATTGCATAACATAAACTAAACTAGCTCTATCTTAACAATTCAAAATGTAATAAGGAAAATGCTTAAAACAAAAATTAAAGCATGACGTATAAAACGTAAACTAACGAATACATTAACAAACAACTAGTTAAGAAAGATCTATGTAAAAATGGAATAAGCAATCTATAATTAAAAACTGAAACTTATCCTATCCATCCATCAAATCCTTGTTAAAGAAGACATGCAATAAAACTTTGTTCTACTCTGTTTTAACTTCTATTTTAAATTTGATTTTAAAAGCATACATAAAAGTCAATCTAACATCTAATTGCAAACGGGGTTAGTGTATGAGTTTGCAAACTCGTTCCTAATTATAAAATCAATGCATATTAAAAAAAACCTCCATACTAACCTGCAAAAGAGAGTTAAACTAAAACAACAAATTAGATAACAAAGAAATAAAGGAACGGTTCATGTATAGGAAATAAAAAGACATCTAAGTTATGAAATGCATAAATAACACATAGAACAGTTACCAAAGTTCAAACTGTTGGTGGACCCCCCAGCAAGTCGCAGTCACTTCTTAAATGCACACCATGAGCTCAGCAAAACGATTTCACCATTAAAACTTGAAAAACACAGTCTTATACAATTCTGGCAATTGAAAAATGCAAAAACAGAGCCAAAATCGTTTTTGGCTCTAACACATGACTTATTCTACTACTTAACAATTATCTAACCACCATAGTGGTATTTATAATGTTTACAGATCAAGTGGTCGACCACAGGAAGGTTGAACCACTTCTAAAATTGTCAAATTTCATTAATGGTGCCCTAACTGCTGAAACAGAGCGAGCCAATAATCACTCACCATAACAACCTAAAATCAAGTTGTCAAGAGTTCAGTAGCTGGAGGGGATAAGCATGAGAAAAACCCATGTCTCTTATTTGCCCACCACTAGCCGCCAATACCATAACCACCAAATCGCCCACCATTTTTGTGCAGGATGAGGTGTTGGATGGAGTGTCGGACCGGGTATCGAATCAAGTGTTTGAAGGAGCACCATACTGAGTGTCGGAAGTAGAAATGATGCAGGAGCATCGCCAGCACATCAAGCGAGCCAGCGCAGAAGTAGAAGATAGCTGGACAGTGCCAGCACAATTTTTGAAAACACCTTGATATTGTTGCGCAAACATTAATGCGTGGATTTAATGAAGCACACTTTGTATATTGTAATGGACCTTGAGCGGATAGCTCTCGTCCTTAGGTAGATAGTCGGCATTTAATATAGTTAATGCAATTAGATAGGAATTTAATTTGAGATTTGATAGTGAAGAGTCCAAGAGGGAAACAGGATATAGACACCCTCATTGTACATTGTAACATTATTCTTAATCAATAGAGAAGTAGAAGAGAAGATCACACAGAGAATTGTATGAAGAACACCCATGTATAGACATTTGAATTAATAGGAGAAAGCTTTGATTCAAATTCATGGTTTGTGTTATTCTCTGTGTATTTATGTTAATATGCTCATGAATTTTTGTTTCCTGTCATACTTTTTCTTTTATATGCTATGTATGTGATTTCATAGTTGAATTGAAGTCTGGAGGAGACAGGGAATTAGTTTCAATTGTTTCTCTATCTTGAACCAGAGAATTCCTGCAAGGAGTGCAGTTGGATCGTTCGCAAGGAGTGCAGTTGGATCGTTCGCAAGGAGTGCGTTGACATAAGGGTTCAAATAGAGATAAATTTTGTTCTAAGTTCCCAGAAGTGTAGATTTGGCACCAGAGCCGTGAAAGGCGTGCGCAGGCTAGACGAAGACTCAGAGTTGCGATTTTGAGAAGAGGAATCAAGGACTACTGCTACAGCTGTGTGCAGAATCGAAGAGCTTCAACACTTAGACGTTGTTGAAGATTTGTCGCAAGGAGTGCATGCAAAAGGTTTCCTAAGAAGACTTAAAGTCATGGGAAGTTCAGGAGGGAGTGGTATTCAGATTCATTGAAGGATAGTGAAGAAAAGTTGCGTCTTGAAAGGTTGCAAGAATTGTCACGACTTGTGTGCAGGGTGACACGTTTCATGGAGAAACACTCAGTCACTTCACAGAGTTCGTCGGAAAGGATAGACGGTTGGCATTCTCTGTGAAGAATCCACGAGTTTCTGTGAGCCGTCAGATCTCACAGAGGTTCCAGGAAGGTTGCAGTGTAAGCGCGAAGAAGGTTCGGTGCTCAGAACAAATCGAGTTATTGATCCAAGACAGCTAGGGCCGTTGGATCCATCGCGATATCGCCTATCGGGGTTTCGCGAGAAAAGGATCGAAGAGTTGGCCACGGGAATTGTGATAGTGCGAGAAGCGATATCCCGAGAGTTGCATAATTAGTGTGGGCCATAGGAGTTGGTGATGTGGCAGGTGACGCGAACTATCGGCACTTCGCAGCGAAAGTTCCGAGCATTGGATATCCGGATTCGCGATTCCGCGAAGTCTGAAGTCCCGATATCGGCATTTCAGTGTCTCGGGCATCGGGAATCGAAGCGGAAGTTATTCGACCTTGTGAGTAGTGAAGTCGTGAGGAAGCGAGATCCCGAGTTTCAGCACTTCGATGCCTCGTGTATCGGAGGTTGGAAACTCTAGTAATTGGCATCGCGAGTCGCGAAGACGCGATAGAACCGAAGTCCCGATAGCAGAGGGAGAAATTCAGCGATTGACTGACACATCGGGTCTCAGGGACTCGAAAGTATAGAGATAGACTGTGAACTCGCGAAGCTGTGAGTTCCAATTTCCCGACAATTGAAAAAAGGGAAGTCGCACGAAGGAATTTGTGGGTAAATATTTCCCGATAGGGAAATAGAAGAGCGTTTGACGTTCTTTGGGCCAAGAGGAAAGAAGATCCTGTGAGTGGGTGAGGAGTTGACGGAGGAGGTAGCTCGCGCCTACATCAAGTGGTATCAGAGCAAGGTTGTTCTTTGCTTTCTATAGCAGAGAAAAGAGATTCTCCATGCCGCCCAGAAGAGAGAGACAGTCACCTGACCCAGAAGATAGGGAGGTGCGGAGAAGAGGCAGGTCGATAGGAAATATAGAAATGGAGAGACAGATGAGAGATCTCCAAGCAAGACTCGAGGAGATGGAGACAGCGCAAAGACGCACAGCTGGTGCAGGGAATCTGAGTGATTCCGACAGCGAGATAGAGGCCGAACGTGACAAAGAAGTTGCAGCCGAGGATGCATCAACCGAGCGGTTGATCAAAGCTATCGCACGGATGGGTGCGAAGGCGAAAATGGATATTCCAGTCTATGAAGGAAATCTGGATGCAGAAGAGCTACTAGATTGGATTAGATCTCTTGATACATACTTCGATTATGAGGATATCGAAGAAGAAAAGAAAGTCAAGCATGTTGTTACACACTTGAAAGGACACGCAACATTGTGGTGGGATGAGCTACAAGCTGACAGATGCTGCAAAGGCAAGCAGAAGATCAAGAGTTGGGATCGAATGATTGCAAAGATGAAGGCAAAGTTCATCCCAAGAGATTACCAAATCACTCTGTTCAGGCGAATGCAGAACCTGAGATAGAAACTGATGACAGTGAAAGAATACAATGAAGAATTCTATCGACTGAACATCAGGGCAGGTCATCGGGAGAGCGATGATGAGAAGGTAGCCAGATATCTGAATGGTCTGAGATACGACATTCAGGATGAATTGAGTATGGTAACCATCCGAACTATGGAGGATGCTTATCAGATGGCTCTAAAAGCAGAAGAAAATCTGAGCCGTAAGCAAGGTCAGCGAGGGCGAGGCAGGAGCCAGCCCAGAGGCAAGGCAGTTGCCCAAGAGAAATTCCAGAGGCCCAAGGAGGAATGGAAGAAACCTCAGGGTAAAGTTGAAAGAGGTGGAACCTCACAGAGGTAACCATATGTTGAACCGAAAGGACAGCAAAATGATCAGAGGGGAGATTATGCTGATGCAAACACCCTTCCTCATACTAGAGGTCGAGGTAGAGGAAGAGGAGGAGTAATCACATGTTTTACGTGTGGGAAGAATGGGCACAAGTCTTATGAGTGTCCAGAGAAAAAGAAAGACATTAGAGAAGCTCACATCATTGAAGCGCAGAGGCGTGATGTTGAGGCTGAAGACACAGAAAGTGGAAGTTCATTGATGATGCGTAAAGTTCTCTTAACACCCGGGAAAGAGGTGGAGGACTCAGCTCAGAGCACCAGACTGTTCAGAACAACTTGCAAGACCAAGGATTGGGTGTGCAAGGTTATCGTGGACAGTGGTAGCACATATAATATCGTTTCAACCGAGATGGTGGAAAAGCTAGAGCTGGAGACAACTGATCACCTGAGTCCATACAAGGTTTCATGGCTATAGAAGGGACATCAGGTATGTGTCACTAAACAATGTTTAGTTGAATTTAAGATAGGGGAATATAATGATAAGATTCTGTGTGATGTTATTCCCATGGATGTATGTCATTTATTGTTGGGTAGACCATGGCAATATGACAGAAATGTGATTCATGATGGGAGGATGAACACATATACCCTGGAGAGGAATGGGATGACATACAGGTTGCTTCCGATAAAGGATAAGGAGGAGAAGCCGGAAGTAAGCAATACAATACTTCTCATGAGTGGGAAGGAGCTTCTTTCAGAGGTAGAGAAGAAAGAAGATCCACAATTCTTTGTTGTCAAAAAAACGAGAATTGTTCTGACTAGCACAAGAGTGGATGATTTACCAGATGAAGTTCAAGAACTGTTGGAAGAGTTCACTGACATCATAGTGGACGAATTACCTCATTTGTTTCCACCGATGAGAAGTGTGAGTCATCACATTGACCTCATACCGGGAGCCAGTTGGCCAAACAAAGCCGCATACAGGTTGACGCCGCAGGAGAATGAAGAGGTTAAGAGGCAAGTCCAGGATTTGGTGGACAAAGGATTAGTCAGGGAGAACTTGAGCCCATGTGATGTTCCGACAGTACTCAGTCCGAAGAAAGACGGAGACTGGAGGATGTGCACTAACTCGAGAGCGATCAACAAGATAACCATCAGGTACATGTTTCCACTGTCGAGAATGTATGATCTGATGGACTGCTTGAGTGGAGCAAGATATTTTTCAAAGATAGATTTGAAGAGTGGATATCACCAGATTCACATGAGGGAAGGCGATGAGTGGAAGACAACATTCAAGACAAACGAAGGTTTGTATGAATGGCTAGTCATGTCGTTTGGCTTGACAAATTTGCCAAGTACCTTTATGAGGTTGATGAACGAAGTCCTGAGGGAGTTCATCGGAAAATTTGTCATTGTGTATTTGGATGACATACTGATTTACAGTAAATCAGAGGATGAACACTTGAAGCATTTGGCCATTGTGATGAGGAAGCTACAACAAGAGAAGCTGCTGATTAATATGAAGAAGTCCTCATTTATGAAGACAGAGCTCATTTACTTGGGTTTTGTTATTTCGGCTAATGAGTTAAGAATGGATCTGGATAAAGTAGAAGTGATCAAGAATTGGCCATCACCGAGAAATATTTTCGAGGTGAGAAGTTTTCATGGATTGGCTAGTTTCTACCGGAAGTTCATTAGGAATTTCAGTGGAATTAGCGCAGCGATGATGGATACAGTGAAGAAGTGGCATAAGTCTTTTCACTGGACAGCTGAGGCTGAGAAGAGCTTCAATATGTTGAAGCAAAAGATCATGGAGCAACCAGTGTTGGTGTTTCCAGATTTTCAGAAAACATTTCAGGTGAAATGTGATGCCAGTGGGTACGCCATAGGAGCGGTTTTGAGTCAGGAGGACAGACCAATTGCATATTTCAGCGAGAATTTGGATGAGGCGAAACTGAAATAATCCCCATATGATAAAGAATTCTATGCTATCATACAGGCATTGAAGAAGTGGAGGCATTACTTGATCCCGAAAGAGTTTGTTTTGTATAGTGACAATCATGCATTACAGTTTGTAACTCAACAAGAGAAGTTGAATCAGAAACATGCAAAATGGGTTGAGTATATGCAGAATTTCACATTTGTGATTAAGCATATTTCAGGTACTGCTAACAAAGTGGCTGATGCTTTGAGCAGGAAATGTTTGCTATTGCAGGAGTTCCGGGTCAAAACTTTGGGTTTTGATAATCTCAGGGACATGTATGCAAGAGATGCAGATTTTGGAGAAGCGTATGAAGCAGCTGAGAATCCAGTACTCAGAGATAGAAGCCCATGGATAGATTATATGATCTAGGAGGGATTGTTGTTTAGAGGCAATCAACTGTGTATTCTAATTTTCTCCATGAGGGAGAATTTGTTAAAAGAAAAACACAGTGGAGGATTAGCAGGTCATTTTGGGCATGACAAAACATTTGCGAAGATGAGCGAATCATATTTTTGGCCAGGAATGCACGCGGATGTCAAAAGGTTTGTTGACAGATGCAGGATTTGCCAGCATTCTAAAGGGAGAAAGCATAATGAAGGTTTCTATCAACCATTGCCCATACCAGAGAGGCCATGGGAAGCGGTAAGCATGGATTTTGTATTGGTTTTGTCGAGGATGCAAAGAGGATTTGATTCTGTCTTTGTAGTAGTGGACAGGTTTTCAAAGATGGCACACTTCATTCCATGCCAGAAGACCAATGATGCGACGCACATCGCAAATTTGTTTTTCAGAGAGATCGTTAGACTTCATGGATTGCCAAAAAGTATAGTTTCAGACAGAGACACAAAATTCATAGGGCATTTTTGGAGGACCTTATGGAAAAAGATATGAACTAACTTGGCGTTTAGTTCTTCTTATCATCCTCAGATGTATGGACAAACCGAGGTGGTGAACAAAAGTCTAGGAGACTTGCTGAGAAGCTTGGTGACGGAACACCACAGCAGTTGGGATCAGATATTACCACAGGCAGAGTTCACATACAACGACTCAGTGAAAAGGAGTACAGGCCGGAGTCTGTTTCAGATAGTGTATGGGATACAGCCTAAAGGAGTTTCTGAATTGCGAGATTCAGGACACACTGCGACTAGCAACGCTAGTGCAGAAGAGTTCGCTGAAGCGATGAGATAACTTCACAGACAGGTGAAGCAGCGACTGCAAGATTCAAACCAGGAATATAAGCGTAGAGAAGATCAACATAGGAGACAACTTCAGTTTGAAGTTGGTGATCTAGTTCTGGCACACTTGAGGAAGGAAAGGTTCCCGAGGGGAACATACAACAAGCTAAAGATGAAGAAAATCGGGCCATGCAGGGTCTTGAGAAAATTCAGAGAGAATGATTATGAGATCGAGTTGCCGGATGGCATCGGGATATCTCCGATATTCAATATCGCATATTTATACCCATACAGGGATGGAGAAGCAGAGACTAGAACTGAGGAGCCAGTAGTCGAGTGGATGAAGCAGATGCCAGTAGCAGAGAAGCCGCAAATGGAATGCATACTGGACAAGAGAGTGGGTAAAAATACCAAAAGGAAAGAATACCTCGAGTATCTGGTCAAGTGGAAGAATCATCCAATGGAATATTCTAGCTGGGAGAGCGAAGCATTCATACAGAAGCATGGACATACCGTGCAGGAGCTCATGGATAGGAGCCCATGAAAATTTTCAAGCCGAGGAGTATGATGCAGGAGCATCGCCAGCACATCAAGCGAGCCAACGCAGAAGCGGAAGACAGCTGGACAGTGCCAACACAATTTTTGAAAACACCTTGATATTGTTGCGCAAACATTAATGCGTGGATTTAATGAAGCACACTTTGTATATTGTAATGGACCTTGAGCGAATAGCTCTCGTCCTTAGGTAGATAGTCGGCATTTAATATAGTTAATGCAGTTAGATCGGAATTTAATTTGAGATTTGATAGCGAAGAGTCCAAGAGGGAAATGGGATATAGACACCCTCATTGTACATTGTAACATTATTCTGAATCAATAGAGAAGTAGAAGAGAAGAGCACGCAGAGAATTGTATGAAGAACACCCATGTACAGACATTTGAATTAATAGGAGAAAGCTTTGATTCAAATTCATGGTTTGTGTTATTCTCTGTGTATTTATGTTAATATGCTCATGAATGTTTGTTTCCTATCATACATTTGCTTTTATATGCTGTGTATGTGATTTCATAGTTGAATTAAAGTCTGGAGGAGACAGGGAATTAGTTTCAATTGTTTCTCTATCTTGAACCAGAGAATTCCTGCAAGGAGTGCAGTCGAATCGTCCGCAAGGAGTGCGTTGACAGAAGGGTTCAAATAGAGATAAATTTTGTTCTAAGTTCCTAGAAGTGTAGATTTGGCACCAGAGCCGTGCAAGGCATGCGCAGGCTAGACGAAGACTCAGAGTTGCGATTTTGAGCAGAGGAATCAAGGACTGCTGCTACAGGTGTGTGAAGAATTGAAGAGCTTCAATACTTAGACGTTGTTGAAGATTTGTCACAAGGAGTGCGCGCAAAAGGTTTTCTGAGAAGACTTAAAGTCATGGGAAGTTCAGGAGGGAGTGGTCTTCAGATTCGTTGAAGGATAGTGAAGAAAAGTTGCGTCTTGAAAGGTTGCAAGAATCGTCACGGCTTGTGCGCAGGGTGACAAGTTTCATGGAGAAACACTCAGACACTTCACAGAGTTCGTCGGAAAGGATAGACGGTTGGCATTCTGCGTGAAGAATCCACAAGTTTCTGTGAGCCATCAGATCTCACAGAGGTGCCAGGAAGGTTGCAGTGTAAGCGCAAAGAAGGTTCGGTGCTCAGAACAAATCGAGTTATTGATCCAAGACAACTAGGGCCGTTGGATCCATCGTGAGATCGCCTATCGGGGTTTCACGAGAAAAGGATCGAAGAGTTGGCCACGAGAATCATGATAGTGCGAGAAGCGATATCCCGAGAGTTGCGTAATTACTGTGGGCCATAGGAGTTGGTGACGTGGCAGGTGATGCGAACTATAGACACTTCACAGCGAAAGTTTTGAGCATTGGATATCCAGATTCACGATTCTGCGAAGTCTGAAGTCCCGATATCGGCATTTCGGCGTCTCGGGCATCAGGAGTCGAAGCGGAAGTTATTCGACCTCGCGAGTAGCGAAGTCATGAGGAAGTGAGATCGTGAGTTTTGGCACTTCAGCGCCTCGTGTATCGGAGGTTGGAAACTCCAGTAATTGGCATCGCGAGTCGCAAAGACGCGATAGAACCGAAGTCCCGATAGCGGAGGGAGAAAGTCAGCGATTGACTGACACATCGGGTCTCGGGGACTCGAAAGTATAGAGATAGACTATGAACTCGCGAAGCTGCGAGTTCTGATTTCCCGACAATTGAACAAAGGGAAGTCGCGCAAAGGAATCTATGGGTAAATATTTCCCGATAGGGAAATAAAAGAGCGTTTGACGTTCTTTGGGCCAAGAGGAAAGAAGATCCTGTGAGCGGACGAGGAGTTGACGGAGTAGGTAGCTCGCGCCTGCATCAAGAAACATGGTGTGTTTTTGCCCTGTAACACCAGAAAAACATGAATTAGACCTTTGGAATCATAAAACGTGATGAATTATACTCAATATTGACATTAAAAATGAATCATACATACCTGGTGTAGATCATACAATTTTAACACAAAATTCTTCAAAAAGCTTCTCCAAAACATGAAAAACACATATGTACATTCGACAAAAGTGCCTAGTAACAGTCATAAAATTGATCATATCTTGGGCCCAACAGTACCTGATGTATGTATGATTTTACAGTTTGTAGCACTTCTCCATATTCATTTAAACCTATTTAGTATGATTATGTTTGGTAGTCGACAACTTTCTACTGGAAAATGAAATGGGATGATTCAAACCTCCTTCCCCTGGCCAATAAGCTAGGAATGCACCTAACACTACATATGATGCATCTACGTGGACATGGAATTCCTTATTCCAATTTGGAAATACTAAAATCAACCCGAAAACTAGTTTTTTCTTCTAGGTATCCAAACTTTGTTGGCATTCCTCGTTCCATTAAAATTTGACCTCCTTCTTCAATAATTTTTCCAATGGGGTTGTGATATTGACATATCCCTTAGTAAAAATTTTGTAGTACCTCATGTGACTCAATGTTTCTCTTAGTTGTCGCACTGAAGTAGGTGGTGGAAAATCAACAATAAAAACAATCTTCACATGATCAACCAAAATTCCTTGTTTACATACTACATGACCCAAAAATATACCAAATGGTGCGCATAAAGTAGAATTCTTCAAGTTTAAGGAAATATGGAATTTTTTACATTTTTCCAACATCAAGCACATAGTTTCAACATGGTCTTTTAACAAAATAAACAATATTCAATCATCAAAATATACTTATAGGAATTTATGAATAAATTCTTTAAAAGACGCAACAACAACTCAAGAAAATATCGTTGGTGATTTTTTCAACCGAAAAGGCATGATTGTATACTAATAACATCCCTATTCTGTTGCAAATGTTTTCTTATGCCTATCCTCCTTCACAATCTTAATCTAGTGACACCCATAGAATCCATCCGTAAATGAGTAAGCTTCATGTCCTCTTACATTCTCCAAAAATTCATTTGTAAATGGGGTAGGAAACAGGTCATGTAAGAAATCATGATTCAATTTTCACTAATCCATGCACATTTTGATTCCACCTATTTTCTTATCTTGAATCACCATTAGACTAATCCATTCTTACTTTGTGATAGGTTCAATAATCCCAACTTCCAACATACTATCTATTTCATCTTTCACTTCCTTCTTATATATTCGGTTCAATCGGTAGGGTATCTTTTTTACTGTATTTACATCCAACTTTAGAGGAATCATCATTTCCCATAGCTCCCCATCAATCCCTTTCATTTCTAAAAATGTAGTTGGGAAAATGTTTTGGTATTCGGACTGTAAATCAACAATCTTCTTGATTGTTTCCTCGTCCCAGTAATATCCAATGTTTGTGAACATGGGATTATCGTTTGTACAAATATTGACATTGTGCCTTCTCAATGGCCTTGCATACTTGAAAAATTCAAGATCGGGACCCTCTACTACACGCTCTCCTTTGGTTTCTTCTATTTATAAATTTCTTAGGTCTTCATCCTCCCGGTCTTCTACATAAAAGTTATAGCATTCCCATACCTCTTGAACATTCACAAAATATCTAGGCACACTACATGAGGGTCTTGGTATCATCGTGTCTTATGATGTAAATAAATTGTTCTTAATAATCTATAGGGATGTGTCTATCGAAGGGGAATCATCTTCAAAATTGAATGTTACCTTGAATTTGTGTGTAAAATATTCCCAGTCTGTTGTTCCTTTGCATATTTCAATTTCCAAATACCAGTTCTTCGGGATCACTTCGAGAGTGTGTGTAAACAAGTGTGTCCATTCATGATTAGGTATTGATATCCATGTCATGGTGCACTGTGCAATATCATTTGTTGGACAACTCAATCCAATATACTTTTTGTTGTGGGGTATTCTACCCTATGGACTAATAAGCTAGGGCTCTAAGCTTATACGCAGATCATGACCCTTAAGATTTAACTTTTAACCTTCTACCCAAAATCTCAACCCCTTTTCTCAGGAAAACACGGGAAGAATGGACTAAACTTTTTGTCGACGGTTGAAGTAGATCCTCCGTTGAGTTGTTATCTCCTTGCTACTGCTTCTCCTTCCACAAAGCTTCCTGCAATCAAGACACCACTATGCATGCATGCTACTGATCTACTAGGGGGTTAGAGATAAAACATAAATCAAATAACATAGATGAGATTCATGTATTCGGGACGGGAAAAGCATCTTTTTCATTAATCTCAATATGAACCAACTTACAATGATTTCTGAGATCGGCCACCGTTCCTCGATCCTGATCCTGGGTTCCTCCTCTTCTTTTTGTCCTCCAACTACTGCTGCATGAATTTCTCCTAAAGCTTGAGACAAGGCTAAAGGGTTGGGACAAAACTGACTTGGCAATTTGGCAGAGTTTCTTTGCTATGATTTTTCCCCTTTGAATAGTACCCCTACCCCTCCTTTTATAGGCTAGAAGGAGCTAGGGTTTTAGACGAACTCTCGGCCATGCATGGCTGGGAGTTCTAGTTAACTGACAAAAAGCTCTTCGTCCCGGCGGAAACTTCCCTGATTTTTT
>ML778622.1:868703-881093 GCA_009831015.1 Picea engelmannii
TGGAGTTTTTGGGTTTTTTGTTAATGAGAATTATTGAACAAGAACTGCAACTGTGCATAGTTTGAGAGTTGATATCAGGTACCTCATTATTGATTCACTTGTATAAGTATTGGTATCAAGGTATTTCTTCCATGTATGATCACTTGTGATAAGATAATATATATTAGATTTTTTCTGTTCTAAGACTTTTGCGACCATTGTTTTGATCAGATAGTTCTTTCAGATTCATCGCATAGGTTTTTGATATTTGACGTTTCAGACCAAACCAGTGTGGTCCATCATCAGGAAAATGTTATGAGATATGAAGGAAAAAAGATATAACAAGTGTAAATAAATACCTAAAAAGTTGTTATGAAGAGCTAACGTATTTAAAAATGAAATCAGGAAAAATAAAAACTTAAAAATGTTATTTGTTTGTTTATTATTTATTTGTTTGTTTATTTATTAATTATTTATTTAATAAGAGCCGACTTATTAAAATGAAATCAAGAGATATAAAACCTATAAAAATATAAATTAATATCTAGAATTATTCATTGTAGTTAGTGTTGGGATCCAATTTTGACTGATTTTCCATCCATCATCTCTGTTTAGATTGTTAGGTTGTTTTTCAATTTCGATTGCTTCTCTAAATTTTCTATTGTGATAGTGATCTATCTTGGCTAGAATTTTGGAATCTTCAATACAAATGTGATGTTTAGTTTTGTCTGAGTGTTCGGCGAGAGTTGAGGGATGAGTGCGATTGTGTTTGATGTCAGCGACATGTTCTTGAATCCTAATTTTAAAGGAACGACCTGTTTCTCCTATGTAATGTTTACCACATGAGCACGGGATCATATAGACACCTTTTTGCTTGATGGGATCAACATAGTCTTTGACTGACCTAAGGGAATTCCTAATAGTGTTTAAGGGTTTGAAAGTTGCCCCAATGCTTTTCTTCTTTAAAATCCTAGCAAGCTTGTCTGTTGTCCCTTGTATGTAGGGTAAGAAAACTTTGGACACATCTTTATTTGTTTGTTCTTTATTCCTAAGTGTTTTGGTGGCATGTTGAAAAGCTTTCATCACCTAATGTTTTTTATAGCCATTATCTTTAAAGACATTGAGGAGGTGATTTTTCTCTTCGTCAAGCTGTTCATCATCAGAAATTCTGAAGGCCCTAGTGGCTAAGGTGTTGAGAACCCCTAGTTTTTGGGAAGGGTGATGATGGGAATTGGAATGAAGGTATTGATCAATGTGAGTTTTCTTTCTATAAACTTGGTGGGATAAGGATCCATCAGGTCATTTTGTGACCTTGACATCTAGAAAAGGAAGACTACCATTATCTTCAACCTCCATAGTGAATTTGATGTGATCGGATTGTTTATTAAGGAGAGTCACAAATTCATTTAATTTGTCACAACCATGGGGCCAAATGACAAAGGTATCATTGAAAAACCTATTCCAATATTTAGGTTTGAAGGGTGAGGATATAAGGGCATTGTTTTCCAAATCTTCCATGAATAAATTGGCTATGATGGGAGAGAGGGGGGATCCCATAGCAACCCCACAGGTTTGTTCATAAACGTTGCCTTGGAAACTAAAGAAAGTGGATTATTTGGTCACCCAAAATTTGTCAATAGGTGGATGCATGAATGGGTTATTTCTTGCACAATATTTTTTGTTCTACATAATTTCTAGTTATGTTGTTGTTTAAACAACTTTTGTATTGTATGTATTTAATTTAATGTTGTGCAACATCGACTATTTAATTCTTTTACTAGTCTAATCCTTTTAATGTTACAATATATTTAACTTTAAGTATGGAATTGTACCATAATGTGTTGGGCTTGATGGTTTGTCCTCTTTAACTTTCTTTATCACACAAGTCTTGGTATAACTTCAATTGATACCTCCTTCCCTTGCGAAAGGTTGAATATTCCCACGCAACTAGACTATGATGGTACCTTTGTTGGTAACCTTCGAGAACCCTAGTCTCCAATTTCACATCAACAAATGGTTCTCTTGTCGGGACATGACTTCTAAGCTAGTTTTTAGAGGATGTATCATCACATATTTAAGTATTACATTAAAAAATGGTGGGAAAGAAGGTGTGACGAGTTCATATTTCAAGAAAATGAGTTACTACAAAAAGGTATGAGGGATGTGAAGGAAGTAGTATTTTATTTTGAACCATCCTACGATTAATATGAAATATTTTGGATCTGCTTTCCAAAGGAGGTCTACCAATGGCTCGACCGGTTGTTGGATGTGTTGGAATTTAAAGATCGTGTCAAGAGAATATTCAATTAGACTATTGAGTGACTGTCTTCTCTTCACAAGTTGTATCACTAGATTTTTTGAGCTATGGAATTTTAGGTCCACACTGCCCTGGAAGGATACATCATTGAATTTTCCATAGAAAATCACCAGCCATTCTCCAAGGAAAAAGAAGTATTTTAGGATGAATCCCAAGGGATATTATTGAGAGAAATTCCATTATGGATAAAGATATTGTTGGTGGAGGAAGGAATGATACTAGTTATTTGGTTGAAAGGGAAGAGTAAAATCCTTTGTGCATGAGGGGCGAGTGATTAAGGTGAGGATCCATGAGTTAGGATACAAAATTGATTGATATATGGGGGGTATTTGTGAGAAGCATTATATATACAAGAGGGATCATAAAAGAATTATGGTTATTGAAAAGAGGTGGTGAGAATATATGCAAAATTTGATGAAGAGGCCTGATGAGTTGTGCAAGGAGATCAACATCAAGAGGAGTAATAAAAGAAAGTTATAGAATTTGAAAGAGTTACATTTACATGGAAGAATGGATAGACAATGGTTGAAGGAGAAATTTGGAGAGAAATATGAGAGTTCTGGAGAGAGTAGATAATATGGAGAAATGCTTGAAGAAAGAATGAAGATCAAAGTCACCCCTGAGGAACAATAATCAATTGTTATATCTGTAGGAGTTGCGAGAGAACCATATCTTACACTGCCCGAAGATGTGAATTACACTAGAGTACATGATATGATATGAACTCCTAATGAGACCTCCCAAGTTAAAGAATCCCATCCTGAAGAAACAAGAATGAGCCTTGGATCGTCTAGTCCCTCGGCGAAATATTCCAATCTAATAAATTATATAATACATTCTCCCACAATTTATGTTATTTCTCCTCATTCTAGTCAAACTAGTTTGAGTGGTACCATTAGCAAAAGTATGGAAAGTACTTTAGTTTTATTACAACCATGAACGTTAGGATTTTTCTTGATTGGATCTCCTAGTCCTCCCATGGTGCATCAGAACACTAGATCCCTCACTTGATACCTATAATTTTTGGGTAAGGGGGATGAGGATGTTGAACATCATTGATTCCTTTGTGAGGCCATCTAGTGGTCTCTTGGAACTTTGGATTCTAATAAACTAGTTGAGTTTTAGACCACGTTAAGGGGTCGAACATTAAAATGGTATATGAAATCCATCTAACCCGAGAATCCCCAGGTATATGTAATACAACATATTTACCAATGTATAAAATCGAGTGATCCCGGGACTAGAATTTGGGAAGTTCCATTTGAAAAACAACAATTGTCTCTCTAACGTAGGCATACCCATGCTCAAGATGAACTAAATCATGGATTCCAATCAAATACACTGCAGATCCATGTCATATAACTATATAAAGTGTAGTCGTGAGCAATACACGGCGAATCTACATCTCAAAATTAGTCAAAGATATAGAAGTAGAGTATGCATCTTCAAGAAGCTAGTGATTCCTGTGGCTGGAGATGAAGTCTTAAAGATATTCAAAACTCAAGTAGGAGTACAATGGGAGTGTAAGACTCACTACCATGAGGTCTTCAACAATCCATTTGGAAAATACCAGAGGATCTCGATGATCATGCATTGAACTTCGTCAATTTCAAATCTGGACTTGACTGGACTCGCAGAATAACCGACTCATGAAATTAAAGAGACAAAATATAAAAAGGCCAACTTAGGTTGGGTAAAACTTCAATTGGAAAAAATAATGAAAGATGATTAGACTCAGGAAACATGACATTGACATAAGTATATGATGCAAGAGGCACCACAAACTCTCCATATGTTTGGAAGAGTATCCAAATGGAGGAGGACACAAATCTATGTAACAAGAACAAGTTCCTAAGGTCATACTAGATCCCAATGATTGATTAACAAACAAAAGGATGTGATTTGTCCAAGGGTGACTATCTTTGCTGCTGAAAAAAGAATGTATATTTCTCGTCCCCTCTTTTTGGAATATTTGTTTTTTTTGTCTTTTTCAATTTTTAAAGAGATTGAAAAAGAATAAAAGAATGCTACGTTACGAAGGAGGAATGAGTGTTGTGACAAGAATTTTTTTTCCAAGCGCATGGAACATACAAATTCTCAAGGAAAGGAGGTATGAGAAGGATAAGGACACTCGGGAAAAATTCCTCTACGGGTCAAGGTGTCAGGTCGCAGAGGCACAAAGTGATACAAGTCTTGTGTATAAGGAATGATTCGAAGGTTCAGTTGAGCCCCACAATGTGATTAAGCATGACATAGTGAGACCCCTTCTATGTAATTTTTACGATTCCAAAGAAGGTAATATCGGTAGTTTTTTCACGTTTAGAAAATCTCAAAAAATGTAAAAGAAGACTCCAGGGAGTACCTTTTTTAGAGTTAGTCTAGTCAGTTTGAAAAAGGGTTAAACTTGCACCGAAAAGACGTCTGTTCAAAATCATTTTAATCAGTGTGATTAAGACAAAATCACTCGACAATGTTTTCAATTTTAAGGAGTCTGAAAAGAGATTAACTATGGACTCACAACCTTTTTCTGAATTTAGTCTCCTTATCCCAAAAAAGCATAAAACTAACTGAGGAGAACTCTCCAAGTGAGGCGAATCTGTCGAGGTGTACCTTTTTCCGCTATAATCTACTAGCTAGAAAAAGGGTTAAACTCGTGCTAGTATATGTTCTTTTGGACCAATTTAATGAGTGTGAAGGAACAAGGTCACTCGACGATATTTTCAATTTTAGGGAGTCTAAAAAGAGATTAACTATGGACTCTGGGGTGGTTCCTTTTTTGTAAGTAATCTCCAAGGCCCGAAAAATGTGATAAACCAAAACTTTTGTTGATCTAATATCTGCAATTCAAATTCTTTTACTAAAATATATACATCTGCTAGTCCATCATACTTCAGGGGATCACATAGCTCATCTCCAATATAGTGCAATGTCTGGGTAATATGAGAACATATTCTTGTAGCTACTTCATGCAATATCTATCTCGAATTTTCTAGGGATTTTTCTAAATCTGAAGCGCAAGAGCTAATACTTCACCAACTAAGTACTCCCTTAGCAGTAGGGTCAATATAGTCATCCATCCATGCAGTTACATTGTAAAGGTTATGTTGGGCCCTTTTTTTTTAAGACCTCCAAGTTTTGCAGATGTATAAAGGTTTTGTGGAACAATATAGCACACAACCAGTTAATCCAAGTGGTGGAAAGATAACTACCACTACACTAGCAAGGAAAAAGAGTGATGAGTCAACTAGGAAAAGAAGTGAAAAATATATGGAAGGTTTGAGTGCATGCCAGAAGCACATGAAATCAAGAAGACAATAAGCCTCATGGAAAATTTATAAAACATGGAGTTATGTAATGGGTTGGGGTTCTATTCTAAGTTTTTTTTTCTGGTTTTTCCATTGGTTCTGGTCTTTTTTTCCTATTGCTGTGGGGTTTTTGGGTTTTTTGTTAATGAGCATTATTGAACAAGAAATGCAACTGTGCATAGTTTGAGAGTCGATATTAGGTACCTCATTATTGATTCACTTGTATAAGTATTGGTATCAAGGTATTTCTTCCATGTATGATCACTTGCGATAAGATACAATATATTAGATTATTCAGTCACCCAAAATTTGTCAATAGGTGGATGAATGAATGGGTTCTTTCTTGCACAATATTTTTTGTTCTACATAATTCCTAGTTATGTTGTTGTTTAAACAACTTATATAATGTATGTATTTACTTTAATGTTGTGCAACATGGACTATTTAATTCTTTTACTGGTCTAATCCTTTTAACGTTACAATATATTTAACTTTAAGTATGGAATTGTACCGTAATGTGTTGGGCTTGATGATGTGTCCTCTTTAACTTTCTTTATCACACAAGTATCAATAGAACTTCGAGTGATACCTCCTTCCATTGCAGAAGATTTAATATGCTCACACAACTAGTCTACAATAGTACCTTTGTTGGTAACCTTCGAGAACCCTAGTCTCTAATTTCACACCAACAAATGGTTCTCTTCTCGGGACATGACTTCTAAGCTAGTTTTCAGAGGATGTAGCATCACATATTTAAGTATTACATTAAACAATGGTGGGAAAGAAGGTGTGACAAGTTCATATTTCAATAAAATGAGTTACTACAAAAAGGTATGAGGGATGTGAAGGAAGTAGTCTTTTATTTTGAACCATCCTACGATTAATATGAAATATTTTGGATCCACTTCCCAAGGAGGTCTACCAGTGGCTCGATCGTTTGCAAGACATGCTAGAATTTAAAGATAGTGTCAAGAGAATATTAAAATGGACTATTGAGTGACTGTCTTCTCTTCACAAGTTGGATCACCATATTTTTCGAGCTGTGGAATTTTAGGTCCACACTGCCATGGAATGATACATCATTGAATTTTCCATAGAAAATCACCAGTCATTCTCTAAGGAAAAATTAGTATTTTAGGAGGGATCCCAAGGGATATTATTGAGAGAAATTCCATTATGGATAAAGATCTTGTTGGTGGAGGAAGGAATGCTACTAGTTCCTTTGGTTGAAAGGGAAGAGTAAAATCCTTTGTGCATGAGGGGCGGGTGATTCAGGTGAGGATCCATGAATTAGGATACAAAATTTCTTGATATATGGGGGGTATTCATGAGAAGAGTTCTAGATACAAGAGGGATCATAAAAGCATTGTGGTTATTGAAGAAAGGTGGTGAGAATAGATGAAAAAATTGATGAAGAGGCCTACTGAGTCGTGCAAGGAGATCAACATCAGGAAGAGTAATAAAACAGAGTTATAGAATTTGAAAGAGTTACATTTACATGGAAGAATGGATAGCCAATGGTTGAAGGAGAATCTTGGAGATAAATATGAGAGTTCTAGAGAGAGTAGACGAGATGGAGAAAATTTGGAAGAAAGAATGAAGATCGGAGTCACCCCTGAGGAACAAGAATCAATTGCAATCTCTGTAGGAGTTGCGAGAGAAATAACTCTTGCAGCGCCCGAAGATGTGAATTAACTACATGAAATTATATGATATGGCCTCCTAATGAGACCTCCCAAGTTAAAGAATCCCATCCTAAAGAAATAAGAAGGGCCCTCGGATCATCTAGTCCCTCAGAAAAATCTTCCAATCTAATAAATTCTACAATAATTTCTCCCATAATTTATGTTATTTCTCCTCGTTCTAGTCAAACTAGTTTGAGTGGTACTAGTAGCAGAAGTATGGAAAGTCCTTTAGTGTTATTGAAACCATGACCGTTAGGATTTTTCTTGATTGGCTCTCCCAATCTTCCCATGGTGCATCAGAACATTGGATCCCTCACTCGATACCTATAACTGTTGGGTAAGGGGGATGAGGATGTTGAACATCATTGGTTCCTTTGCGAGGCCATCTAGCGGTCTCTTGGAACTTTGGATTCTAATAAACTAGTTGAGTTTCATAACACGTTAAGGGGTCAATATTTAAAATGGTATATGAAATCCATCTAACCTGAGAATCCCCAAGGGAAAACATTTCCTTTACCATAGGTCAATTTTTTTTTATATCTAAAGTTAAACTACCCCAATTGGAGAAAAAATATCTTTTTGAACTATGAGAAATCAAAAAAAGAGATGGGGAATCGACCTGGGAGTATAACAAAAGATTCAAATATGTGATACAGAAATTGGCCAACCCAATTCACGAAGACCACCCATGGGAATCGTTCATTGAAGGAATTTTACCATTAACTCGTATTCCATTAACCAAATAGTAGATAACTACATTGGGGAAATCCATAGAACAAGCCATGAAAATTTAAGTGATGGAGGGATATCCTATAAGCTTATGGGTAATAATACCACCCGATGATTATAATATTACAAAACTGCAAGGCCAAATTTATTCCTTGAATGATAAGATTCAAGAATTGACTATTCCTATGGAAACCCACCCTCAAGTTTGTTGTATTGGTTTCTACACTTAGGGGAATATGGTGATAGAAAGTCCCATAATGAGGGATGAAATAACCCCTCCATAGTTGATGACTCCTCTACCAATTAGATCATCTAGAGGAGTTGCACAAGTTGCATCTACAGCACCATTTCATGGCCCAATACAATACCATGCCTTCCCAAACCATCAAAATAATTAGAATAATGACTACTGTGAAATTTTCCAAATCGATGGGAATCCCCCTCAACATTTCCTAATCCTACAAAAGTAAACACCTATCCTGAACACAGTCTACTTTGAGTTTTATGAATCCCATACTCAAACCACCAAATAGTGTCGATCTCTATATGCTCTTTCAGATAGGCTGGATCGGTCTACATTTAGGGCTGATGAAACTCCTCAATAATTTGGAGGAGGACATATAGGTGGTGGAGGTTTTAGAGGTGGATGAACTTGTGGAAGAGGATCAATGCATTGTTATAATTTTGATGAGAAGGAACATCTCACTAGATATTTTCCTCTTCCAATATGTCCTCATTGTGCCCACTATAGAAACAACACCCATACCACTAAGGATTTCCCTAAATTGATCGCAAAGTGGGAGGATCACACAAGGTAGTGAGGTGCCAATTTGATAAAATCAGATCCTTGACCTTTCACTGAGGAAAAAGTGCCCAATATTAATATTTTTACTAGAGGAGGAACAAGGAATGGTGTTGATGTTGATAAATCAACTGAAAGAAAGATCCACAAGGAGGTACCAGAAGATGTTACATATGAGACCCTTATGAAAAAAATAAATTTAAGGATGTTTTTTAGATATTTTGATAGGTTTCTAATATTGCAATACTAATACCTGTAGATTTGATCCATGAGCATCACCCTAATCTCTCGGAAACTTGTGTGGATTGGAAATATTCTGTAGTGTGACCCTAGTAGACTATTGAATTGTGGTTCCACTTACTTTCTTATATTTTGGAAAATGAGAAACTCTCCAAGGAGTTGTGGAACAAGCTCAAGGGGATTTTAGAGATTGAAATGAACCCAAAAGACTTGATTGTTTATCATATTCCCAAAATACATACAGGTAGAATACAAATAAGGAAGTAGATATATGAATGGGAATTTAGACTAAATACTCACATTCCCAACTACAAAATTAATTATTTTATGTTATATTTTGGGTCTAGCATCAACATCCTATCGAAGAAAACATAGGAATCCATGCATAAGCCCAAGCTGGTCTATGCTCCCATTTTGTTGCAGATGGCCAATCAATATTTCATCTATCCTATTGGGAGGTTGAAAAATATTGAAGTGGACTTAGATGGAGTCAATAAAATGGGCAACTTCAAGTTTATAGAAATCATGGGTGAGAAGGAACCATACC
The DNA here is from genome assembly GCA_009831015.1 of Picea engelmannii. Taxonomy (NCBI): domain Eukaryota; kingdom Viridiplantae; phylum Streptophyta; class Pinopsida; order Pinales; family Pinaceae; genus Picea; species Picea engelmannii. Next base: position 878,308 of record ML778622.1, read on the forward strand.
CAACTTTTTTGGGTATCGACTAGGATTGTGATAATTATGATGTTATAGATCTTAAGAAGGAACTCATGACCTTTGAATCAGATGGTATGAAAGTAACCCAACCACTAGATCCTTACCAAGGTCCCCACTATACAGATCTGGTAGAGGGGAATATGGCAGAGGATACATTGGACCACGTCTATACTTTGACTATAGGGAACCGAGTGGATTAGATTAACTTGAATACAGATGGTTTAGTAAGTTCACATAGTATTCAATCTGCACAAGAATATTCTGAGGTCGCTTTTGACGACTCGAAAAAAGGAAGATATGAGAACGTCTCACGATGTTGAATGACTATCAAATCGTCCAAGTGGATTGGGTCAAAGTTTAGAGACTACCCTGTATATGATGGAACTTCATATTTATGTAGCTTTCTGGTTGTGTTAGAGGATAAAGTTGTTCGAGAGAAAATAATTCCTCTACTTGATGCTATGTTAAGATCCTCTTCAATTAGATGGTGGGCCACCCACAAGGGTACTTTATATTCTTGGAACAAATCAAATCATGTGATCCATCATCACTTTATTCCCCCTTCGCAACTTACTTTATTGAATTTGAAACAGTTAGTTTTGGAATTATATGATGGGCTTTCAAATCCAAGGGAGCATGTTGCGCACTATATTCAGGTATGGAAAGTTGTGAAATTGCCTTCTCAATTGTGGGTATATTAGTTTATTCATTCCTTTGAACAAATTCCATCTTCTTATTATATACATGAGGAAGCTCGACGCTAAACTGATTGTTGGAAAATCCTTCAACAAGATTTTTGTCAAGACTTCTTATTCTTAGGTAAGCCCCCTGAAATCACTGTAGATTTGCAATATATTAAGAAAATACTTTTTGTTGATCAAGTTAACACTATATATCCTCCTAATTTCTATTCTGAACATGAGTACCTCATTCATCATATTCTTTACCCATCCTCTACTTGACTACCTATAGTCTGTCTTACTGTTGATAGAGACACAGAAGATCTTGATGACCTTAAGGAACTTAGGCATTTGAAATTTTAGAAATACGAAGGGGCTAGAGAGGTTGAAAATACTATACCAGAGGTTGTTAGTAGTTTCTATACCAAACCGATGAAGTTTTGGAAATTCAATATAGGAATTGATGATCATCCTAATCTAACATCTATTGGAGATTATTGGGATGAGAAAATTGTGATAGAGATATAGGCTCTATTGCGGGAATATGAGAATTCGTTTCCTATAAAAAAATTCCTAATTAAAAGGTATTAAGGTATATTTAGGGGAGATGAGGATAGATTTAAATACTAAATCAATACTAGTCAACCATAGGCCATATCGTCTAAATACATGAGTCAAAGAGAAATTTAAGAAGGATATTGATAGAATGCTAACAACTGGGATGATTTTTCCTATAGATAAGGTAGAATGGATTAGTCCTATCATGACACAAATCAATAAAGGTACGGATAATATATGAGTTTGTGAGGATTACAGAAGTTTGAACTCTACTTGTGTACATGACCCCTTTCCGACCCCATTTAGTTATGAGGTATTGGATCAAGTAGTGGGAAATGAGGCATATTATTTTACAGATGGGTTCTTCGGATATTACCAGGTTTGAAGCACCGAGGAAGAGAAGAAGAATACTAATTTTACTACTGAGTGGGAATAATTTGCATATAATATTATTCATTTGGGGCTTAAGAATGCCCCAGTAGTGTTTTCTACGATAGTCATTGCAACATTCCACAATTTCATTCACATGTTTCTTGAGGTCTACCTGGATTATTGGACTATATATAGCTTACTTAAAGAGAACATTAGGTTATTATGATTGATGCTAGACCATTGTAGATAGACAAAAATTTCCCTTAATCTGAGAAAGTGTATTTTTTGTGTCCCATTTTGGAATCTACTAGGTCATATTGTTTGTAGGGAAAAAAAGTTGGTAGATCCTCTAAAAACTGAAGTTATTCTTAATATACCTCCCCCTACCTCTATCAAGTAGTTGCAAATGAACCTAGTAAATATGAGAGAGATATTACCACTAATTTATCAGGGGTTACACGAGCATAAAAACACCTTTGGAACAACTTCTCAAAAAATATGAAGGGTTTCGTTGGACTCAGATCTGTTATAAAGTATTTGACCTGCTAAAAGAGAAGCTTATCACTACACCGATTCTGACTTATCCTAACTGGAAAATTGAATTTCATGTACATATCGATGTCTCTGCAGTTGTGCTTGGAGCTATTCTTTTCCAATTGAGGGAAGGGAACTTGGACCATCCTATATACTTTTCTAGTTGAAAACTTTCCCAAGATGAATGAAACTACACCACAATTGAGAGGGAAGGTTTGGATATGGGGTATGCTTTACAAAATTTTAGGCATTATTTTCTTGGAAGTCATTTTAAGTTTCTTATTGACCATTTTTCTTTGAAGTATTTGGTGAGAAAACCTATGTTAGAAGGTCACATTTGTATGTCGTTGCTATTGTTTCAGGAGTTATCTTTTGAGGTCGTTGTTAATCCCGATAAGTTAAATGTCGAGTCACATCTGTTAAGAACCAAACATCAATATAGCATGGAAAAACCTCAGGAAAAGTACTCAACGCCTTGAAACTGAGTTAATTTAAGATAATAAGCCTCTTCGAGGGGGCAACCTCCTTTTACCCCACTTAAAATGTTCAAGTACAAGATGATTCAAAATGAAAATGTCTCCTTGGTATATATAGGAGACTAGGAGGTATAATTACAAATAATGGCCTAAA
>ML778622.1:885713-924522 GCA_009831015.1 Picea engelmannii
TAGGAGGTCCCTTTTTGGGTGGCATGTTGGCCAAATATCACTTTTGAGTCTTGATTTTGAGGTGGTTCTGCTAGACAATATTTATTCTGTTATATCTCCCAAGTTTCATCCCTTCTAGGTATGAAACTTTCCTTTAGGTAGTTATCTGATATTTCTTCTCTTCAATGCCACAGGTCTGATCAAAATTGGATGTGCCAAGTGGAACTTACGTTAACTTCCTCACAACTTGCCGATTTTTGGCCTTTCCATAAGATCTCACTTGTATAGAATGCCCCGCACAAAATAATTGATATCAAATTCTGAAACTTGCACCCAAAATACTACAGACTGTCAACGATCCAATGCAACCAGTCTCACTCAATTTGGATACTCCAGCAAGAATTTATGCTTGTTTTACCTGGAACACCTTCTTGAAACTAGTCAATAGGACTAGTCAGATACCCTATCTTACACAAGGTGTATCTACAAATTTAAGATGACCCAGAATCTAAAATTTTAATCAAAAATACCTTACTAATTTCTGTAAATTTCCTCCATAGTTCAGGGTTTGAAACATTACAGAAAAATTTTATAGCGAAAATTCCACAATGACTCATTTCAGGATGATTCCAGAACCCTATCTTGTATAGGCTATATCTCCGAAAATATAAGACCTCAAGATCTGAATTTTGAACCCAACATACCTTGATCCGTCTACTAAATACCTTCCAAGCGGTTCCTTCTGAAACGTTGTAGAAAAAAAGTTATAGCGAAAATTCCACGGTGTCTTAGATGTAGCAGTGAAACCCCACGACCTTGAGCTCTGATACCATATGTTAAGAACCAAACATCAATATAGCATGGAAAAACCTTAGGAAAAGTACTCAACGCCTTGAAACTGAGTTAATTTCAGATAATAAGCCTCTTCGAGGGGGTAACCTCCTTTTACCCCAGTTAAAATGTTCAAGTACAAGATGATTCAAAATGAAAATGTCTCCTTGGTATATATAGGAGACTAGGAGGTATAATTACAAATAATGGACTAAAGCCAACATAATTAAAATAACATTACTAATCTAAATTACAACTAATGGCCTAGAGCCGACATAAATAAAATAGCATTACTAATCTAATATGCCCCAATTAAGGGGTAATGAGCCAACATTAGGGCTTAACAACATCACTTGTATTTCATAGAGTCATGAGAAAGTGATGGACCTATAAATGACCAACTTTGAGATGTAGAGCTATTCCATATTGAGTCCATTCCTGATTATATGTCGTATTTTTCCCTAATCTTGACAACTAGTACTATTCCAAGAGGATATTCCATGACTCAAAAGAGGCACCTAGTGGTTCATACAATGTATTATCAATTGATTGTAGGTCAAATCTACAAATTGAGATTGGATAATATATTACAACATTGTGTTCTCAACCATGAAAGACATTATATTCTATGGGAATGTCACAGTGGATTTGTGGGAGGACACATTGGAAGAAAGATGATTGCTAAAAAGATATTATAGGCACGACTATGGTGTACTATAGTTTTTAAAGATCCTAAGGAAAATGCTTAGGTTTGTGATGGATGTCATAGAGTGGTAAAACCATCATGCCACAATGATTTTCCTCTACACCATGTTTGTTCACTATAATATTTTGATAAATGGGTTGTTAATTTCATCGGTCCGATAAAATCAACAACCCATTTCTCAAAATATTGTAGTGCACAAACATGGTGCAAAGGGAAGGCATCGTTGCATGATGGTTTTACCACTCTCTGACATTGTTGGAATTCAAGGGCCATATACATAGTTTCCACAACTAACAACCTAACTTGTTGGGATGAATAAAAGATTTTTCAGGATTGTTCTATGGCCACTGCAACATGGCTTATTTTTTAGAATGTTATTACCAAGTTTGGTTGTCCTCGAAGCTTGATTAGTGGCCAAGGATCTCACTTTCTCAGTGATACTATAGCGACCCTTACTAGAGAAATTTTTATCAGCATCATAAGAGAAGTCCATACCATCTACAGGATAACATAATAATGTAAATGTTTAATAAAATCTTGGAGATGGGGCTAAATAAGTTTTTTTATGCAAAATAGGATGACCAGGATGAGCGGGTTCCAGCTGTGTTATGGGTGTATAGGACTACCAAAAATAACTTTAACAATTATACCCCACTTCAATTAGTATATGGCTGAGAGGAAGTTGTGCTAGTTGAGTTTATCATCCCAAGTCTATTGATTGTGCGAGCTATCCAAATGACTGAGGATGAATCCATCACTGCATGGGTGGAGGCACAATTGGAACTTGAGGAAGCTAGGTTCTTAGCATATTTTCATCAGACTAGGGAGAAAGCCCAATAAAATTATTAACATGATCGACATATAAAGAGTAAATCATTTGTGCAAGGTGACTTAGTTCTCTTATATGACAACAAGTATCAGAAACATTTGGGAAATATCCAAATGCATTGGATTGGTCCTTTTATAGTTGCAAAAATATGTGAATCTATCATTGTCAAATTAGTGCAACTCAATGGAATTATTCGACCTAGTTGGGTGAATGGTGCACACCTGAAGCCCTATCTATTTTTTGCATAATTAAATTTTCTTTATGATCTTGGTTCTGGGAGTGTGTTAGTAAGTAGGATTTCCATTTATATATCTACTTCATTTTCTGTCAATAAACAGTGATGTGTTCTATTTTTACATGTCTTAGTGCCTCATTGTCCTATCCAATCCATCCAACTCGGATATTCACTTTGTGGTCAAGGAGGTTGCAATCACATCATCTCATACTTAATGCTGCAAAAATTTGAATTTTATGCCCTTGTATCATCACGTGGTTTGTTAAATGTTGTTATCACCTTTTTACCCATCATTATGTCTCTTCTTGTCATAGTCACTTAAATATTGACAACTATATTTCCTTTCTTCGGTTCACTGTCGACGTGGTTAGTACTTTATTGAGTTACTCTAATGCCCCATTACCAATTGTTTTCTTATGTGTGCACTCACCAAAATCACGTTATGGATTTTCCCCACTCGAAGGATTTAGTCGATTTTAATGCCTACTATTTTCACCTTTCATCATTTGACGTATGGTTGTCACGTCACTTTCTGTATATGGCCTATAAACTTGCCTTTTCTCAAAAAGACAACTTGTACCATTTTATCAACGACACCACAAGGATCCTCTCACAAGAGCCAAATCCATGTTGGAAAATGAGGCAAGGATAAACAAATATACAAAGGAATATATTTCATTTGGGTGATGGATACACTAATACTTCGACAAAATTGTTGGGAATTGATAAGATAGAACACACAGCCACATGAACCCTATAATATTTACAGATTTTGGAATACACAAAAAACCCTATCAAGCCTTCAACCATATTCATTGACTAGAGTCAAGTTCCTTTATAAGGAATTCAAAATAAAAGAGAAATCCCATCTTGCAAGAGTTAGCCTAGAAAACTACAGGCTATGTTGATGATGAAGGTCATAGACAATGACCCACCTAATCCAGACTCCATAAGGGATAATCCAATGAGCCATGTTGGATACAGACATCAGGAGAAGGTGTTCACCATAACTTCAAGGAATAAATGTACCTCTCAGACACCCTTAGCTCAATCCCAACAATAAAGGGGAATTTAAGAATCATCTTGTTGGCCCTTGACCAAGTTTTGGGATATTCTTGGTCATATTGACCTATGTTGGGACTTCGACAACCTGTCGAAGGAGGAGCGCAAGATGAAGCGGAGATCAAGGGATCTCAGCCCACTTTTCGGCCCTTTTTGGGTTTTGTGGGATAATGTAACGAGATTGGGATGTCGGCCCATGGGTTTTACCCATGCTTAGGCCTATTTTGTAAAGTATAAATAGAAGGCTAGGAAATGTAGAAAGAAAACTAGTAGGCCAGTAAGCTAAGTACTAAAGGCTAAGTGCTAGTGTAGATTGTAAGGGCTTTGTGCATTCTATGCAAGACTGTAGAAGGCCTTGTGTTGTAACACAAGGAAGGAGGATCTAGTGAGCTACGCAGATATTTTGTCTTGTGCGAAGTAAGGGTTTTGAGGCTTTGTGCTTGTAACCAATTGACTGAAGAATATAAAGAAGAAGAGTTGGTGGACATAGCCCCAGGGTGGGGGTGAACCACATAAATCCCATGTTATGATGCTTTGTGCTTTGCCTTATGTGATTTACATGTTATTTGCTAAGTGATTGGATGTATTTAGATAAATGTACTTATGCTTTGTGCTTTTTAGATGTGAGAATGTTAGATCTAATCTATATGGTTATATTTAGTTCTTGATCTACTCGATCTGATCTATTTTCCTATGATAAGTGCTTGAATATAGTAGATTAGTGTGAGTATTGCAAAGATCTGTTCTATTAGTGAAGTGGATATTGCTTGCATATTAAGGAACTGAGTGTTGAGTGCTTTATTAAGTGCTATAATCATAGATCTGTGTCCCAGATAAGGTTGCAAACACCTGAGTCTTGCAACCACCCCTTCCTCTACCTCGAGTGAGACTTCATCTTCTTCGCAGGTGTTGCTGAAAGGGGTGGTATTTAGGGCTTTGTTGGTGCATTGTTGTAGCGTTGAACCCTGGGTCTGCCCCTGTGCCAAAAAATGGTTTCGTTGTCGGGACCTGAAACTGTGATTGCTGGGAACTGAGAAAGAAGAAGCTTTGTGCAAAGATTCATCCTAAAATTGTGGAAGCTCTGTGCATAGATTTGTTCCCTAGCGCACAACATTCTACTTGATTTATAAATCTCTGTGCTAAAGAAAGAATCTCGATCTGAAGAAAGGAGATCAGATTTGAATAAAAGAGGTAAGATCTGGAAGCTTTGTGCCCTAATAAAGGTAAAGGTGAGAATTTCTAATTAAAAGAGGTAAGATCTGCAAGCCCTATACTTTGATAAAGGTAAGAATAGTGAAAATTTTTAGATATGAAAGCTTTGTGCTCTGTAGAAGTAAGATAAGTGAAATTTTTTGTTTCTAGAGTATGGATCTAGGTATGATTGATAAGATCTGTCCTAGCTTGAAAACTAGGGTATTAATAGATGAAAGAAGATTTGATATGAGTAGATCTGATAAGAATAGTGAACAATATGTTATACCTATGCATAGAAAGAATGTTTGGACTAACGAGTGGACGCAAGATCCTAGAAAGAATTTGTTGCAGGTTAGTTACCATGATCCTAGTGCGCAGTACAGAAGAGGTTGGGGATGATTTATAAGATAGAGAGGATTAACCCTTTGTTATAGTTGCAAAAGGCTGGGACATCTGGCTAAGGAATTCCCTGGTGGAAGACCTAGTTGCCTTTGTTGTAAGGCTCTAGACCATGAAGTATTGGATTTCTCTAGAATGATTGCTAAGATTGAAAGAATGAATTTGAATCAAGAGAACCCTAAGGAAGATCCAAAAAATGAGATTATGGCAGAATAAGAGAAAGGATCTAAGCAAGCATTGCTACAAATGAAAGAAACCTTGAATAACCACTAACGTGTCAGATTATCAGAGATCTTTAAAGGAAAAGAATGCATCGAAGAAAGAATAGGAGACTTCGACATTGATTGTGTTCTAGATGAGGAAACATAGGTGAATGTCATGACTGAGAGGACTTGAGAAGCTATAGGGAGGCCTGGTATGACTCCCTCAGTAGGAGGAATAGAGTTATTCAAAGGAAAATCGGTAAACCTGTGTGGAAGGCTCACCCAGATACCTATGACTGTCAATGGAACTTCGACGGAGGAAGATTTTGAGATTATTAAATTTGTTGAAGACCATGCCCCATTTACCATGTTAATAGGAAAACCTTGGATTGACAGAGATCAAGCCAGACGAAATAAAGAAGAAGAAGTCTTGGAGAAGAAGAAACATGAGTTAAAATATTTCATGACCAGAAGGATCGCACACTTGATCGAAGAACAAGAGAACAGATCGAAGATGTTTAACACTAGAAACCCATATGTTGAAGCTGCAAGAACATTATAAGACTCACAAGAGACTGAAGTACCTATCTTGGATAAGAAGAGGTGTTACCCCTGAGTCCTAGGAGAGAATCTCAACAATGCGAAGTAACTAAGGACACAGAAGATAAGAATCATAATGGAAAATGAACAACAGAGACGAAGCTCACTAGAAATAAGGATAGAAAGCAAAGTAAGAAAAGAGCTAAGTTGCAGAAGGTTCCAGAGGGAACTTCGCAGACAAAAAATATGTAGAATTGGAGCTTCCCCGGAATATCATAACAGCGACACATGGCACTTCACCATGGCTAATCAATATAGCCATTGGGGATAGTATAACTGTTCGGTCGATGCTCCGAATGGGCAAAAAGGCAATAAAGTTTTGTCATCAGACCATTAGACCACACCATAATGGATCGAACAAGAGTTAATGGAGGCTCATAACCATTGCAAGTGAACCATTGTCAATTTACCTATTTATCTCATCGTGCCATGCACCGAGAACACTTTTTTTAACTGAGAATTTTGATCCCATCAACTAAGTTTCTATTGTATACAGTGATCATTGCGCTCTTGCTGATTATTATAGTGCAGTATCTAAGCTAACTTGACCCAATATTATTAATCCCGAGCGTGCATGTCTGACGAGCTCACTACAGTTGAAGAATCATTAACAAAAGTACTCCTCAACTTGATGACTAAGAGAGTCATGTCGATGTCTGAAGGTATCCATGATTCATCTACAAGAGCCATGCAAGCATCTCCATCCACTTCTCGAGCCGAACCATCGTGGCTAGCAGATGAAAAGTGAACTAAGCACACAGACGATATCACTAATGCCAAGATGATTCCGAGTATTTTACCTGCCTATCTACCACCCCTGAGTGGCGCAATCAATCAAGACAGTGTGCCCAGAGAGTTTGAGTATGCTTTGGTCACTGCATACCTCCCAAAAGGGATACGCACAGTGCACGTAGACCAAGATAAGATTGCAGTGTTGAAGTTTAGCGACTTCAACCTCGGTGAAAAGAAGGTATATAACATGCTCGACCCACATAAATATCTAACCAGGACCAAAGGAAAGAACTTGAAGATCATTCCCCACGCAGTCCACACTGCTCAATGTCATGAATATTCCTCACTTCGAAAGGAACCAAGCAGTCAATGCATGCGTCAAACTGCTATTGTCCTGCTAACATGGCAGATATTTATGGTCAGATCATAGGGCTAAGCATGAAAGGCCCTGACCAACATGATTTATACCCTGGAAAAGCCATGGATCGTGCTCTTGCACAAAATATTAAAGACACCTATGGAGATGTTGAGAAGGGAACATGAGGTTATAAGGTAGCCTCTATCCAGAGTGGAGCAGTGTGCCTTTCCTGTCAATTGATCGCAGGAAAGTTGGTTCACAAGAACCAACCCACCCAAGTGACTGGATTTGTAGTCGACCTTGCAGGGAAGTGCGCGGAGGGCCTACAAATGAATTGGGTGAAGTACCTTGTGAACCAATTGGAACTAGATTGCAAGGAAGCACAAGATCAAGGATATGAATTCCACTTCAGCTGGCTTCTTATACTGATCGCATTCATTGCATAGGAGATGCCAGAAGGTGCGACCTTCCCGAACATCGAGCCCTTTGAACCTCTATCGATGAAGTTCAGTACGCTATGGTACTATAGCAACATGAACAAGCAATGACATTCGAATGCCGTGCTCCACACTTATTACAACCAATTGAAGACAACCATCCAGTCTGAGCTACGTATAACCCAGAACACTCTCCACCGTTTCAAACCTTGAATGAAGTTCAATTTGGACCGCCATTTCATCTATATCACAACACGAGCTGACAAACACAAGGAACAACTGCAGTCTTACTACAAGTTGACAGAGGAGGACTTGGAGGAGATCACCAAGGACTGGTCAGCAGACCTCCTCATTGCAGCAGACCCTGCGAAAATGTCCGACTTAGACAGTCCAGAAGCAACACATGATACACCTAGACCTAGAAAGATAAATAAGACCTAAGAGGTCCATGATTTAGACAGGGCATCCATGAAGACCGCTTCCATATCAACAAAGCAAGGAGGATGTGGTGGAGAGATAGATGGCATAGAAGTTGAACAAAAGAAAGGAGAGGTTACACCGCCTAGAGATGAGGAGGACCCCTTGAAGAAAACGAAGGCTTCCCCTCCAAAACCTTCTTCAAGGAAGAAATCAAAATCATCTACAACTAAAATGCAAACCACCCTCACCTCGAACGACTTTGACTTCATCGTCGCAACACTAAATGATGCTTCACTAGAGATAGCAGAAAATCAAGAAGCTCAGCAGGAAGAGATATACAGTTGGATCAAGGTTGAACTCTAAGGGATGCAGTAGGCACTACAGTCCATCCGCACAGTTTCCACTATGCCTCCACCATTGGGAACACCAGAACTAGGATATGAGCCATCTCAACTCCACCAGTTCGTTGATACAGTCGAAGCTCGCCTTCGACGAGCACAGGAGGAGACAGCGCAAGCCACCCAGGCTTTATCACAAGCATAGGAAGACCTTCTATAGCAGCACAGTACTGCAGAGCAAGAGAAGCTTGCCCTCTAGGTAAATTTTGATGAAGGAAAAGCTCAGCTGCATAAAGAAAAGGAATAGTTTCTCATAGAGAAACTCCAAGTAAAGGAAAGGGTCACCAGAGCACTTCGCTCTATGACAGTCATTGAAGTAAAGGCTAAAGAGAGATTTTTGCAGCAGGTGGAACAACTTGAAGACATAATTTAGCAATTACAACAATGCATAGCAGACTTGGAACTCTGCACTGTGCCCGAGACCCCTCAAGATTTAAGAGACCAAAGGGAAGCAACTGCCCACAGCGCAGTTGACAGACTACAAGCTCTTTCCTTGGAGTGCAAGCAACTGATTAACCACAGTTCCCAAAGATATGAAAACCTCACTGAGAACCCATAGTTACAAGCACTAGAGTCATAGCTCTAGGAAGCAAATCAGCATGTAGACACACTACAATCACAGCTAAAAGTTCTATTAGTTGTAGACAAAACGAAGAGGTCTCATGAGAAAAACACAGACCAACATCAGATCCATATGATCCAAAGAAAAGTTATGGAAGTTAATCAATGACTCCAACCTGTGCAAGATAAGGCATGTTAGTTGTTTACAGAGGTTGAAAGCCCAGAAGTAGAGATATAACAAGTCGTTAATGCAACAGAACAACACCTAGAAGGGCTAGTAAACGACGCAGTGATCTAGGAGTTCACTGAGCAAGAGGTCATCGCATAGCAGCAGGTTGAAGTAGCTCGAGCCAAGCTTGAGGCCTTCGAAGAAGAAATTATTAGACCAGAGTGACTCGGGATGAGTCACAGGTGTGTGTTGGGGGCCTATTGACCCTTGACCAAGTTTTGGGAGATTCTTGGTCCTATTGACCTATGTTGGGACTTTGATAACCTGTTGAAGGAGGAGCACAAGACGAAGCGGAGATCAAGGGATCTCAGACCACTTTTTGTCCCTTTTTGGGTTTTGGGGGATAATGTAATGGGATTGGGATGTTGGCCACCAGTCTCCAGTAGATCCAAATTAGATGATCATTTGTTGTTTCACCAAAAGGGTTCAGAGAACTGTTATTTCTTCCAAAAGGGCATCCTTTCTCAAGATGAGTCTTCAGGTAAACCTCCAGTGAAACATATTCCATCTGCTTATAAAAACTTCAGAACCTACCAGTCCAAAGTTGAACACAATGGACAACATTCTGATTGTTCTGAATGTCAAGAAGTTGCAGTCCCTCTTATCAAGATGATAAACTATACTTTTCCTAGAGGAGACAAAGACAAGTCTGCCACATTACCTCAAAGAATTCTTTGACCAGGGAATCATACTCCCTCTTTCAAAAATAACTTAGTAGCAAACCTAGACTTTATTCAATATAGAAAAGCAGATGCTGAGAAATATCAAGATGTTGTGAGGTTACAGAATTATGCAAACTATCAATCTGTCTATCTTGCTCAAAATCTGGATGATATGGCACAAGACATCATGCAGACCAAATAATACATGAATGGTCTACATTCTGAGATTGATAATCTTGAACAAAATCAAGAGACTCTCAAATCCCAACTTGTACAGATTTTAGAGAAATTAGATACAATTCAGACTGCAATACATAGTCTGAAAGAATCTTATGATAAGGAGAAAGCCCCTTCATCTCCTATCAAATACGATGAGCTAGAAAAACAAGCTTCTTACAAATGGTTTGGAACAGCTTCTACTTCACCAAAGATAAGAAATATTTAACTTTGAATCAACTAGCTACAGAAATGGCTAATCCTGTTCTTTTAAGGATAGCTCAAGTTGTCTTGATGGCACAAGAAAATCTAGACTTAGTCAAATCACAATTCTCTTCTTTAGAAGAAGAAGTTAAATCTGAACACCAAAAGACTATCCCTCAAGTCACTTTTATAAAAGGGATAGATGAAGCTGAAAGCTCAAATGCCAATGTACCTAGATCATCTGATGATGATGCAGGAGGAAATCCTTTCCAATCTGCATGGGAGAAATGGTGCAATGCTAAATATGGTTCCAGTAAAAAGGTCCCATTTGATCCAGCAAATTCTTCTGAACATGCTTCTTTTAGCAGAGAAAACATAGAACCAGCCCCAGTTTCTAATCTAAATTGCAGATCTCGTAATTAGATGATGATCATATTTCAGAAATGGCACGCTTGGGCAAAAAATCAGAACATGATATTTAGAAACAGAGTTGCCTGGAATGAGTTACCCCTCAGACTAACTTGGGGATTCACTGGAAACCTCAGACTCTGGTGGGATAGAGTCAATGAAGATGATAAGCTAAGAATAATGAATCATGATAATCCAATAGAAGATCTTATCAAAGCTGTAGTACATGAATTCTATGGTAGTACTAAAATAGATTCTAAACATGATGCAGACTTGTTTATGAATCAACGACTATGTCATGTTTCTCAACAACCAGAATTTTTATGTACTATGCAGGATATTTTATACAAAGCTCATGATCTAAACAATATGGCATATCTAAGAAAATATCTTTCTGCTATGCTTGGAAAAGTTCCCGATCTTGTTAGAGAAAGACTAGAAACCATGGAAATTGGTCTAGAAGAACTTTCTTTAGCAGGATTACATGAACATGTAGTCACATCCCTACAGAAAGAATGTTTAAGAAGACAGACAAACAAATATGTTAAAAAGCAATTAGGGTTTGACTCAAGTATTTGTGATACTTTTGCTGAAACATATCACTTTGGTTGTCAGAAGAAGAATAAAAAGAAAGACTCATGTAGGAAAGACTGTGGCTGTTTTAAATGCTCTAGGAAAAACAAATTCAGTTCTTTTACAAAAAAGTTTCCTAGAAGATTTAGTAAAAACACCCAAAGACCTAGAAAAGCCTATTTTAAACATAGGCCAAGACCAACTCAAGCAAGCAAAACCACTTTCTTTATCTGTAAAAATCCTGGCCACTAGGCTTCTTAGTGTCCTCTACGTCAGAAAACCAAATTTCAAGCGAAGATAATGGATCTCTTCCAAACAGGATATGATCCTGCCGAATGGGAAATGGTTTCTGAATGTTCAGATGGTGAATTTCTATCACTAACTGAGTCTAACGAATCTGATACTCCCACTGTTGACTACCAATCTGATTCTGATCAATCACAAATCACTGATACTATGAATTTCCTCGACATCAAAATGATGTCAACCTTTTCTGACCTCCCCTCTCTTCTTCATCAGAGGTCCGTCTTAGAACAAAAACTGAAGAGGTTAACACCTGGACAGTTTCAACTTTTAAAAAGATATCAAGCTCAGATTGCTCTTCTCTCTTCTCAAATTGCCCGACACCAGTAGCCAAGCGTGGTGAATATTCAGGATTATACACCAAAAGATTCTAATTTCACTTCATCTAAACCTAAAGGCAATAAGGTAGAGAAACATATCTTTACTTCTCTGAAATAAATAAGAGAAGAAGAACATGAAGATGGTTCTCTAGATAAAACTATTCAGCATCTAGAAGAATCAATCAAAGAAAAAGAAAAAGTAATGGCTGAGCTATGGAAAAATATCAAAATGGAAAAGGAAGAACTGAACTTTCTCAGGAATAAAAGAGATGAACAATGGGAAAGAGAAATGTTTGGTCATGACACAGAAATTGAAACTAGTGAGTCTAAACAAATTAATGGTTTTGAAGATAGACTAGTAATTTCTGTGGATATAAAAGTTTCAAGATATCTCCAGTATACTTTAGATGCACAGCTTGATATGGGTGCTATGAATTCATGTGCAAAATATGGAGCAATACCATCTTATTATTGGAAGCCTATTGACATTTCTTTCAGAGCAGTAAATAAGATTGAGATTAGAATTCAGTCTTTTGCCCCTGACTTTCCAATTATCATACAAGGAGCAAAGGTAGCTGTCAATATTTATTGCTTTGACACTGGAGCATATATCTTGCTTGGACAAGATTTTGTAAATAGATGTTTACCATTTACAATAGGTAGCAATTCTGTATAGATTACAATTTTGGGAAAACCTATAACAGTCCCTAGTAAGTCCTCCTATGAATCAAGGATTGCAGTAAAGAAATCTCTCCCACTGATAGAAGATACTGCTGAGAAGTTAGTTCGGATCCAAAAGATAATAAACAATGTAGAAAGACATGGATTAGAAGAAATTAAGGATGTTAAAGAAAAGATAGAAAAAGACTGTACATCAGATCATCCTAATGCTTTCTAGACAAGGGAACAATATTTTTTCAGTCTTCCCTATAGAGAAGATTATGTTGCAAAACCACAAAAGGCCTTAGCCAACCATATGTCTCCCAGAGAAATTGAATATTGTCAGCAGGAGATAAAAGAACTCCTAGAGAGAAAGCTAATAGAACCAAGAAAAATCCCTTGGGCTTGCCTAGCATTTTATGTGAATAAACATAGCGAACAGAAACGAGGAAAGCCTAGAATGGTTATAAATTATAGAGCTTTAAATGAAGATCTACTTCCTATAAGATTTCCTCTTCCTTCTAAAGAATTTCTTTTCTCTAAGATTGGTAAATGCAACATCTTCGGTAAGTTTGATCTAAAGAGTGGATTCTGGAAAATAGGGATAATTCCTAAAGATAGGTACAAAACAGCTTTTGTTGTACCTAATGGACAATACCAATGGAGATTCATGCCTTTTGGAGTGAAAAATGCACCCTCAAAATTCCAAAAAAAGGATGGACAATATCTTTAAACATTTGAATTTTGTCATTGTATATATAGATGATCTTCTTGTTTGTTCTTATGATACTAAATCTCATGTACATCACTTGAAGACAGTATATGATCTATTGTTCCGTCATGGTTTGGTTTTAAGCAAGTCTAAGCTTTGTTGGGCTCAGACAAGAATTGAATATTTAGGACTTATTCTTTCCAAGGGAGAAGTTGAGTTACAGGAACATGTGCTGAAGAAACTCTCTGAATTTCCAGATGAGATTCTGGATCAAAAACAGTTGCAAAGATTCCTAGGTTGTCTAAATTATATTAGACAGTTCTATGAAAACCAGGCTAAGGATGTAAGGATACTTCAGAAGCGCCTAAGTAAGTTAATACCTTGGAATAATAATATGACAACAGTTGTTCAAGTAATAAAACAGAAAATCTAGAACCTGCCAAAGTTATATCTTCCAGATATTTCATTACAGCTCATCTTAGAGACAGATGCTTCTAATGATACGTGGGTAGTTGTATTTCTTCAGAATAATGGACCAAAGCTAGAAGAAGTCTGTATATATGCTTCTGGATGTTTTAGTGAGACAGAATATAAATATCCTTCATCCAATAAAGAAATATTAGCTGTAAAAAATGGGATTAAGAAGTTTAGATTGTTTTTAAAACTTGTTCATTTTATTGTCAGAACTGATTTAAAGCATATCAAAGGCATGCTGACTAATCAAAGACTTATGGAACAGGGAAATAATAGAGTTCTTAGATGGAGCTTATAGCTGGATGGATTTGACTTTGACATCCATTATAAGCCAGGGAAAGATAATTACATAGCTGATCTGCTCACCAGAGAAGCTAAAGATACAACCATAAAATGGCTTCATCCTCCTTAAGCATACCAAATGCTCCACTAGGATTCAAATGGATCCTTGTATGTAATAATTGTAAATATTGTTATTGTTTCGAGTGTCTAGAGTGTTGCATTAAATCTAGTCCAACATGTATAAATATTTTGAATAGTTGGGCACAGTCAAAGAATCATCTAAGATCTTTTATAAGTTATTTCAGAACAAGTCAGAACATAACTAGAGGAATAATCACTGGAGGTCCTTTCCAAGGATAAGTGTATATCTATATCTATACTCTAGATATCTCATATGCAGACTATTGTGCAATAATGTCTCAGACCAAGTTTGATGGCTCTTGTTGGATACTCTTTGATTGTTCAACATTTAGAGATTATCTATATTGGTGGCCTGGTTGGTTGTATTTGTTACTATGGACCTATTTTCCTAGAGACATACAGTTCTTTGGTAGCAGCAAAGATGCTTTCAGGCAATGGTTACGTGCAGAAGTTGAGGAAGCAACACACTACAATGCATGGTTTGTTTTTAATTTATCCTTTCAAGGCAGTGAGCTAATTTATGAAAATTCCAATCCACCAAATCCTCAGACTTACAAGGTAACCAGTGAATTCTATGGAGACCTCTGCATACCAGAAGATGAACTCATCCCTGCAATGCAAGTATCACCGTTCTACAAATGTTTTAGTGGACTGCCACCTTTTTCAGATATCCATGGATCACCTCCCAACATCCACTTCAACTATGACAGTGGTGACTCATTTGATTCCATTGTTGAACATAACATAAACAATTGGATGGAAGCATGATGGGCCATGAGCCATAAAAATGTCTTTATTGTAATTATTTCAATTTCATGTCTAACGGGTCGACAGTGGTGTCCCATCAGTTCCATGGGTTCCTGTAGAACTCCACTGTGTAATCCAAATAATCTAGTGGTATCATTTCAAAATCTACTATGTACTAGGAATATTATCCTATGTCTCGAGTCATTCCGTAAAATTTGGTATGGGTCCCCGTATGGCCAAGCCTCGGAGGGACGAGATAACAACTGGAGTCCACCAGTTGCCCCATCCACTTGAAGGAATATACTTTATAACCGGCAGATGCCAGTTTCTTGATACTGGTAACTTGCTAGAATTTGTATAAATAAAGCTCTCAGGATCTCATTTGGGACACGACAGAGAGAGAGCAAGAGTCTGTAAGTCTATAGTTTGAGTCGAGTAGTGTGTATCCTCTTAAATCACCTTCGGGACCTTGTGAATGAAAAACACTGATCTCAAGTGTAATATCTATGATAATAGAGAGTATATTATGTTTGTAAAGATCCTACTTTGTTAAATTGGTATCAGAGCTAGTTTCTGCCTGAGCAGTCGGCCAAGAGCCTATCTGACATTCTCTTTCTCCAGAACAGAGAACTAAGATTAAACACCTTGCTTTTCTGTGCAGTTATAGCTCATGTACTGGGTCTTTTGTAATTGTCGAGTGACAAATTTGTGAATATAATACAAAGATATTTCTTGAGTGAGTACATCTGATACGAGCCTTGTGTCTGGGATATATGATTATGAGATTGTAAATGCCAGGTAGCGGGTGAAGTGATCTCTTGATTGTGGTCTCCAACAATTGTTGTAGGACAATAACATAACCATTGAAGTCGAGGAAGGCATGGAGAGCTGCATATTCCTTTTCCCATAGTAAGTAAGATCTTGTCGCTTGCTATATTTACTTGCCCGTAATCTTAGTAGATCGCCAGGAGTTGGAGTAGTTGAAGATGGATTTATAGAAAGGATTGTCTACATCCTATGATTTGTCCATAAACTAGTTTCCAATAGATAAAGGCTAAGTGCTAGTGTGGATTGTAAGGGCTTTGTGCATTCTTTGTAAGACTTGCAGAGTTGAGTGCAATTCCCTATGCAAGATTATAGAAGGCTTTGTGCTGTAACACAAGGAAGAAGGATCTAGTGAGCTGTGTTGATATTATTTCCTATGCGGAGTAAGGGTTTTGAGGCTCTGTGCTTGTAACCGATTGACTTGAGACTATAAATAAGAAGAGTTGGTGGACATATCCCTAGGGTGGGAGTGAACCATGTAAATCTTGTGTTATGATGCTTTGTGCTTTGCCTTATGTGATTTACATGTTATTTGCTATGTGCTTGGATGTATTTAGATAAATCTACTTATGCTTTGTGCTTATTAGATGTGAGAATGTTATATATAATCTATATGGTTATATTTAGTGCTTGATATACTCGATCTGATCTATTTTCCTATGCTAAGTGATTGATTATAGTAGATTAGTGTGAATATTGCGAAGCTCTATTCTATTAGCGAAGTAGATATTTCTTGCATATTGAGGAACTGAGTGTTGAGTAGTTTATTAAGTTTTATAATCACATATTTGTGTCCCAGCTCAGGTTGCAAACACCTGAGTCTTGCAACCACCCCTCCCTCTACCTCGGGTGAGACTTCATCTTCTTCGCAGGTGTTGCCAAAAGTGCCCGTAGTTAGGGATTTGTTGGTACGATGTTGTAGCGTTGAACCTTGGGTCTGCCCCTGTGCCAACACATCCCTCAGGTGCAATTGTATCAAGTCACTAGCTAGTAGGAGTAGCTAAATATAATAGACTCAAGACTCCAATCACTGGTACTTTTCACTACTAAGGTGGAGGATGAGTAGAAGACATTGGATGTCCTTCCAATTAGATTGAAATTGAACCAACCCATGACATAGTACAATTCTATGGTAGGTTATGGAAGTCACATTCCAATTCAAGTTGCTTGGAATGAATTCAAGGTTCACATCCATTGGTTGCTCCATGAACATTTGTTAATCGTTGGATGTGGAAAAAAATGAGAAAGTGTAACATACCCCGCCACACACTGGTCGGGGTATGCTATATTCAAGCCCACTCTTGGACTTCTTTCTCTTAACAATACCTTTTTAATTTAATAAGGATGCATAAGAGAAATGAGCTAATGACATACAAAACAATAAGCAACAAGCATGCATATTCTAAAGATTTAATTAAATGATAAGTAAATACACATCGAAATACAATCATATACAGGTAAATAATGCCAAATCAGAGAACACTTATCTTTATAAAATAAGACACCAACTGACTACAGACCAAAGATGTTATGCCCAATCGTAGACATTATTGTTCCAAATGTCAACAATAGTGTCACCCCCGAGCCAGGGCTATGAATCCATAAGCACGGTTCCAGAGTGTTACTTGGCTTCCCGAACCAGTCAACACTCAATATCTCACAGGATTTCCCAACACTCACAACAATCCAAGTACCCATCTTGCACCACCTAAGAGAATGTACACCCACCCTTCTCCATCATGCAGTCCCTCAGGCAGTCCTTCTCCTTCTAGAGCTCTAGTGCGATTGGTCCAGAATCTCCATGTTGGAACTCTCAGGACTCACAACTGTGAACAAAGATGGAAAAAGGCCAATGCATCTCAGACATGCAGGCCTCAAGTCATGGTTGGATTACACCAATGACCTCTATATCCAACAATACCATGGCTTCTCTTCAACATTTCATTTTCCTTTCCCCAAGACAAGATACATATGGGGAAAGATGAATGGGTGATGTAAATGAATGGAGTGAGATCTCCACACAAGGTGAAAAACAATGAGAAATCTAGTGAATGAATGCATGAGGGAAGAGTGAAGCAACCAACAACATAACGAGGATGTGAAAATATGTGTGAGAGAGAGAGGATGAACCAATGAATCAATGAGCCATAGTATTGTTGGTTGTATAGGTCGCTGGTGTAATCCAGCCATGACTTGAGGCCTGCATGTCTGAGATGCGTTGGACTATGTCCAACTTTGTTCACAACTGAGAGTCCTGAGAGTTCCAGCAAGGATATTTGTGACCAGTTGCGCTGGATCCCTAGAAAGAGAAGGAATACCTAAGGGACTGCATGGTAGAGAAGGGTGGGGGCACATTCTCTTGGGTGGTGCAAGATGGGTAGAAGAGAGCTAGGTACTTGGATTGTTGTGAGTGATGGGAAAGCCTATGAGAGCTTGAGTGTTGACTAGTTCGGGAATCCAACACTCTGGAACTGTCCTTGTACATTCATATCCCTAGCTCAGGGGTGACATTGTTGTTGAGATTTGGAACAATGGTGTCTACGGTTGGGTGGAATGTCCTTGGTTTGCAACCAGTTGGTGTCTTTTTTTATAAAGATAATATTTCTTTGATTTGGTATTATTTACTTGTATATGATTGTATTATTTTGTGTATTTACTTATCGTTTAATTAAATATTTAGAATATGCATTCTTGTTGGTTATTGTTGTGCATGTCATTAGCTCTTTTCTCTTATGCATCCTTATTAAATTAGAAAGGTATCGGTAAGAGAAAGAATTCCAAGGGTGGGCTTGAAGGTAGCGTGCCCTGGTGTGTGGGTGGAGGGTATGCTACATAAAGCATCATTTTTAGTGGGAAGAAAAGTTGATTATGGAAACAAACAAATGACAAGGAAGTAAGGAAGTAGACATGGTTGGAAATTCCATAAGAATAATATATCTATTGTATGAAACTCAGTGGGAGGCTTAGAAACAACTCAAGGAGTGTATACCAATAGTCTAGGCAACTTATGTCAAATTCTAGTAGCTGGAGTTCGTTGAGGAATCAGATTGGAAGACATTGTTGGCTACCAATCTGCTAGTGGGAAAATACCCCTATAACTATACCTGGTTTTAGGATATATACAAAGAAAATGACTATCTAAAATTCAAACTATTTTCTACACTACCCTAAACATACCAAAATAAATGAACATAAAGCAATAGAAGAGAAGATATGTAACTATACCTTTTATCCAACGTCTAGTGATGATCTCCTCAAGCTTTGTAGCTCAAAAGGCTGTAAGTCTCCTCCCAAAGCTAACTTGCATCCAAGACTAGGAAAACAAGACTACAAGCATGCTATTTCTATTCATAGATTAGGGTTAGATATCAAATGTCATATGTAAATCAAAGAGAAGACATAAAACATCATGATTTGGGACAGGGAAAAGAGATTCTTTTATTCATTCAACAAAGACTAAAACTTACAATCCTTGTCGGCCACCTTTCTGCGAACTTGGTCCATGATCCTCTTTAAAATGTTACAAGTACACCTTCAATAGGCCTCTTCTAAAAGTCTACTAGTCACCTCAAAGAAAGGGAATGGATTGAATGGAAGAAAAGGGGCTGAAGAGGGAATGTTGAGGCAATAACTCACAAAATCTTGAAAATGCTTGGGCAAAGAGGGGAGATGGAAAATGGGAAGAGTTTCACTATTCTAGTGATTTCTTATGAAAGCGACCCCAACACATTCATTTATATGAAAAAATGATTATTATTCGGTTGGGGGACGAGACATAGCAGGTCAACTGGTTAGGAAACCTCCAATAGCCCGTAAATTCCACCGAATTCCTTACAAGTTTTTAATTTTTGCAACTTTTGTAGGAATAGACGGGATGTTTAGTGTGTAGCAAGCATATCTACATGGGTTTTCTAGAATGCAGAAAGCCTATGTATGTGGGAATTAATGGTGCAAGGCGCGTACATGCTCTAAAAATTAGTTTTTTAAGTAGATCTCCTCAACAATGTTTTGGAAAATTATGAAATTAAGAAGGCCAATGCCATTTATGCATGAGTAGGGAATTTTAGGGCTATAATAGATGCCCCCTAATTCATGAGGTCAGAAAAGAAACTGATGATCGAAATACATTACACCATCTTTACCAATGTATAAAATTGAGTGAGCCTGGGACTAGAATTTGCGAAGTGCCATCTACAAAACAACAATTGTCTCTCTGACACGGGCATACCCATGCTCATTATGAACTAAATCATGCCTTCCAATCAAATACACTACAGATCCATGTCATATAACTATATAAAGTGTATCCGTGAGCAATACACATCGGATCTACATCTCAAAATCAGTCGAAGATATAGAAGTACAATATGCATCTTCAAGAAGCTAGTGATGCATGTGGCTAGAGATGAAGTCTTCAAGATCTTCAAAAATCAGGTAGGAGTACAATGGGAGTGTAAGACTCACTACCATGAGGTCTTCAACAATCCATCGGGAAAATACTAGAGGATATCGATGATCATGCAAAGAACTTCATTGATTTAGAATCTGGACTTGACTAGACTAGCGGGATGGCCGACTCATGAAAGTCAAGAGACAAACTATAGATAGGTCGAGTTAGGCTGGGTAAAACTTCCCTTGGACAAAAGCACAAAAGATGATCAGACTCAGGCAACATGACATTAACATAAGTATATGATGCAGAAGGCACCACAAACTCTCCATATGTTTGGAAGAGTAGCCAAATGGAGGAGGACAAAACTCTATGTAGAAAGAACAACTTCCTAAGGTTGTACTAGATCCCAATGTTTGAATAACGAACAAAAGGATGTGCTTTGTCCAAGGGTGACTATCTTTTCTTATGAAAAAAAAATGTATATTTCTCCTCCTCTCTTTTTGGAATATTTTTTTTTTTTTGTCTTTTTCAATTTTTAAAGATCTTTAAAAAGAATAAAAGAATGCTACGTTACAAAGGATGAATGAGTGGCATGACAATAAAACTTTTCCCAAGCGCATGGAACATACAAATTCTCAAGGAAAGGAGATATGTACAGGATAAGGACACCCGGGAAAAATTCCTCCACGGGTCAAGGTGTCAGGTTGGAGAGGCACGAAGTGATATAGGGCTTGCGTATAAGGAATGCTTCGAAGGTTCATTTGAGCCCTGCAATGTGATTAAGCATGACATAGAGAGACCCCTTCTATGTAATTTTTACGAGCCCAAAGAAGGTAACCTCGGTAGTTTTTCCACGTTTAGAGACTCTGAAAAAACGCAAAACAATACTCCAGAGAGTACCTTTTTCATAGTTATTCTAGTCGGTTCGAAAAAGGGTTAAACATGCACTGAAAAGATGTATGTTCAAAATCATTTTAATGAGTGTGATGAAGACAAAATCACTTGAAAATATTTTCAATTTTAAGGAGTCTGAAAAGAGATTAACTATGGACTCACAACCTTTTTCTGAATTTAGTCTCCTTAGCCTGAAAAAGTATAAAAGTAACTGAGGAGAACTCTCCCAGTGAGACAAATATCCCGAGGCATACCTTTTTCCGCTATAATCTACTGGCTGGAAAAAGGGTTAAACTCATGCTAGTAAATGTTCTTCTAGACCAATTTAACGAGTGTGAAGGAACAAGGTCACTCGATGATATTTTCAATTTTAGGGAGTCTGAAAAGAGCTTAACTATGGACTCTGGGGGGTTTCCTTTTTCGTAAGTAATCTCCAAGGCCCAAAAAAGGTGATAAACCAAAACCAAGGATAATGTTCCTTTTTCGAAGATTTAGTCCCTCATGCCCAAAAAAGGGTTAAACTTACCTCTGAGATTAATACTCTTCTAGCGAACATAAGTTCCTAGAGCATACCTTTATTCGTAAAATTAGTCATCGAGACCGAAAAAGGGGTAAACTACCACCAGACAGATGTGCCTTCAAATTTGAGTTTGGTGAGCATGAACGACAACAAGATCGCTCGACAATATTTTAATTTTTAGAGAGTCTGAAAGGGGATTAAAGAAGACTCCAGGGGGCTACTTTTCTCAAGTAATCTAGACGAGAACAAAAAGAATAAATCCAATCTCGTTGGATGTTGCTTTTGAATTTTAAAGAGAGATTGAAAGACAAAAGAATTCTCATTAGGGAGTCCCGAGGGTAAGGCCAAGAATGATGATTAGAAAGAAGAATGAGTATTCTATATGTAATCATGACAAGACTAATCAAGGACTCCCAAGCCTATATTCAAAATTGACAGTATGGATGCCAAAATGCAGCAAAGGATCTACCTAGGGAATCCATGTAAAGGTAGGATCTACCACCTAATTATGAAACTTCTAAAGAAACAAAGAAGTTTCTGTGTCGCACTTCAGTGGGGTCAATCCTAATGCCAAATGAACCAGGAAATGAATAGTGAAAAAATGAAAGTAGGGAAAAACCTAACCTATATGCCAGTTTCTAGGTCAATACTTATCAGAACGGATCGATACGATGAACAAAATGTCAATGACAAATGTCTCCAAGATCTTGTATATAATTCCAATAACACTCATTCATAAGTTAATAAATCTGATATAGATAGAAACTTTGGAAAAATAAGAGGTGCTACTAAATGCAAAACTTGAAAACAACAGACCTAGACTGCATAATATGTATAAGGTACCACACAACCTTTCGGATCATGCATGGTAGTAGTTCAGGTAGACCCCATTGTTAGGCTCTGACCAAGAGTCTCTTTGATAGTCAACCTAGAAAGTCTCCCAAAAGGGAAGAAAACACAAACCACGGTGTAAGTCTTCCCATGGTTTAGAAACCATAGTCATGGCTTCAAGGATAGCCTCATCTGAAGGAAATTCAATATCTTAGAAATCACACAAACGAGGAGGGTCGATAGTCCCAAAGGGAGAAACAAAATGACCATATTCTATATGACGATGAAGGTTTTGGCCAGGACTGGCAAAGTCTATCAGTGAAGAATCACAAGCACAAGGGCTTGAGGATATACAAATAGTGATATCAAACTCAGAAGGAGATTCAAGATCACTTGGACCAAGAGGGGGAAGCAAGGTATCCCATTCCCCCATTGGATAAACCAATAAATCAATTGCAGATACCAAGTCTTGAGAAGGAAAACATGAGTGAACAAGTTCCTTCTCAAAGGAAATTGAAAATCGAGGATAATATGCCACATAATTTACCTATGGCAGGATAGAGTCTACACGAATACTAGGAACATATAAAGGGGCCTCCTAAACTAACATTGAATTAGGATGGTTATTATCATATGCTAGTTGGTCGATAGTGACAATGTTTCCATTGTGAGGGAAATGCATCACCCGAAAGAGCATAGACACCACAACATTCATAGAATATACATAATCATGCCCGAGAAGCATATTGAAATCTAATGGACCTTGCACCACTATAACATCGACAAGGACAGTCTTCCTGGCTAACGAGATAGGAAATTGAGGAAGAATGTCCAAATATTCACTAATACGTCTATCAAAAGCCAACAACTCATGCGATGCAGACACAAGCTTGAGAGAACCCAAAGCTTGCCAAGACGAGGAGGGTAAAATACTTGTAGAGGCTCCTCCATCCATAATACATCGGCAAATGTTTTTTGAATTAACTTCAACCCTTATTTGAAAGGGTGTAGAAGAAGGAAGATGAGGCTCAACAAGGTCATTCCAATCGCAAGAAACCATCCTAGGGATTGGAGGGGGTGTGCTCGAAGTGAGCAGAATGCCTCCTTCTTCTGAAAGTATTAAAATGGAAATGGTAAAAACATAGTCGATAGACACATCACTGCCCAAGAGAAGAGTGGGATCAACTGAATATTTCATCGACGTGACCAATTTAATATACTCGACACTCTTCAAGAGAATAGTGGGATCAACTGAAGATTGCATTGACGTGGCCACTTTAGTAGACTTGACAGTCTCCAAGAGAAGAGTGGGATCAATCGAAGATTTCATCAGTGTGACCAATTCCTCAACCATTGGCTGAATAGGCTGTGAGACTACATGGTCTAAAGGCACCTCACGCCCCAAAATAGGAGTGGGATTAGACAAAGATTGCATCGGTAGGACCACTTCATCAACCAAAGGTTGAATAGACTTTGAGGAAACCTCATAAGAATCAAAATTAGAAGAGCTTATAGATAGGGACCACAATATTTGTACCTCTGGTAGGCCAAGGCATAAATGAGTAAGGTGATCTACCTTGCAAAGCTTACAAGGGAACTTAGGCTTACATCCTATCTGTCTAGGTTTTTTAATATAATCAATTCCCCTAGCATGACTATTAGTGGTTGGTTGCTTGTTGCCAACATAGCTAGTAGAGGTTTGGGATTGGTCGATAACATGACTCATATAGGCTACAGACCTATCTCCAGTATGACTAGCAATGACTAGACTTTTACCCCCATCATGACTTCCAGAGGTTGGGTGTTGGTCTTCAATATGACTTGCAGAGGTTGATGACCTATCTCCAAAATGACTCGTAGAGGTTGGTGATTCAAATCCAGTATGACTTGCAGGGACTAGGTTCATGCCCCCAGCATGACTTTCAGAGGATGGGTTCTAGTATTCAACATGACTAGCATAGGTTGAGGACCCATCTCCAACATGAATTGTAGAGGTTGAATACTTCTTCTTCTTATTCTTCCTCTTTCTATTTTGTTTATACTTTTGGTTACTAGTAGTTGGACTTTCACCAAATAAGGTAGAAGGAGGAGGAAAAAATTTTGTTGAAGAAGGAACATCAAAATTATTCCCATGACATGTGACTCTTAACTGAGAAGTATCAAGAGAATTTGGGATGTTTGGAATGGTACCCAACCACACCAGTAGTCCCACATTCAACCCAGGAATGTACAAAGTGGCCATAAAAGAAAGGAGAAGAACAAGAATCCCCTTGAGAAGGGGTTCCTTGGTTGGTATCATCTGTAAATTTAGCCATGAATATATTATGCATAGGTTATCCCCTTGTGGGATCATTAAATTCCTTAAAACTCTCACACAGTGACTCCGACGAAACAATGTTATCAAAAACAACTCCTATAAAGAGGCATCTCCATGTTTCTAAGCGGAAGACCGAAAATTACTCACAACTGACAGAGTGGGTATTCTAACACCTTAGGTTAGAGACCCAAAGAAATGACTGAATAACTCAATATGGAAAAATAAGGAGCACAGAGCACACACTAAAAGTTCCTAAAGGAAAATCAAGCAGATGAATAACTAGTGGGAAGGATAGTTACGCCAATCGACACTAGAGAAACTAATTGATGCAAGTGCAACTTGAACATGGAAGCACCCTTTGCGTATACTATGCTAAGAATGATCCTACGTCCACTTGAGTTACCATGGTATACCCCTGCAATCACCTATGTAAGTCCTTAAAATATGGGAAACTAGGTTGCCAACTCGCAGTCAGTCACTAAGCAGGTACAGTCGACAGTCGGGCATATCGTAATGAGTAGGATAACAAGTCTGAATCCCTTCAAGGGTGCCAAAATAATTTGTTTCGGAAGACAAGTGAGGATATTGAACAGATTCGAGGTCCATGAAGCTCTTTAGGAAAATGCGATTGGTATTTTTCCCGAGAAATACCCTCAATATACAATCCCCACTACGTTTAGTCCATCTTTGGAGGGTTTATCTCCTCCGCCTTTCCTTATGCGAGCTTTTGTTTATCCCTTTTGTTAGAGGGGGGTCCCAACTAAATCTTACGGCATTGGACTTAAAACACTCCCTATCTTAGACTCCAATGTTTATTTTAAATTGGCCTTGAAGAGTTTCCTCTTTACACCTAATTCAAGGCCCTAAAACCCTAAACTAGTCGGTGAACCCTACAAATAGAAAGTCTAATATATTTTAGATTAAGCATTAATTTTAAGTCCTGATTTAATCAAAGGGCACTGTAGTAAAAATGATGGTGTTATGAAGAGATGAATAAGGAAGATAATTTTAAATCATT
Source organism: Picea engelmannii (assembly GCA_009831015.1). Lineage (NCBI taxonomy): Eukaryota > Viridiplantae > Streptophyta > Pinopsida > Pinales > Pinaceae > Picea > Picea engelmannii. Next base: position 911,387 of record ML778622.1, read on the forward strand.
TGTAAGAAAAAGATACTTCGAAATTAAAGCAGAGATTATAAAAACTCTTTGTAAATTCAACTTTTCTAATTGATATTTCAAGATCTTGTAAATGAAGAAATCCTAAAACTTGCTTTCGTTTGATTAAAAAAACTACTTGTATTTTAGGAAATCGAAAAGAACTTTGAAAATAAGACTCTTTTTCCTTTTTCAAATAACAACCTTGACTACTTTACCAAACTAAAATGCAACAAAACCAATTCTTTTTTGATTTTTCGACCTGCTTTAATAAGAAAAACTGAAGTATTTTTTTTTTTTTTCAAAGCAAGAAACATGAACAAAGAGAAAACTGAAAACAAGATTGACAAATACCCCAAACCAATTGCAGATCGCAAGGATTCAGCCAATAAACCAAAATGAAGATCTAAAAATTGACATCTCTCTCTAAACCTTTTAGGGTAAACAATAGAAGACTAAGGAACAAGTAAACCAAAACTTAAAACCCAAGCTATGGCCAAAGATAGAGACTCTGACTGGTTCAAAAAAGTCCCGAGAATTTTGAATTTCAATCAGGAAAGAGACAAACTCTCTCTTTGTTAAAAAACACTTTCAAGATATAGAGACGCAAGCTATTGCATCAACATACTTCGTATGTACGCATGATGTTTACTGTGAACAACGTGTATGTACGCGGGCTGACCCAAAACAGGGCGCGTACACCTATGAGACTTTTCAAAAATAAAAATACAAGGCATACTTATAGGGTAGGGGAAGTTGGTATGCACCTTACAACTGACAAGGAACCCTTAAAAGACTCGGTAAAATTGAATGAAACTCAAAAGGAAAACAAAAAACCAATCCATAACCCAAAACCTCCCTAAAAACCCTAGAGATAATTCCCAATATGTTCGCTAGTTCTGCTAGCAAGAAAATCCCCCTATAACTATACCATGGTTTAGGATATAGATGGAGCAAATGACCCTCTAAAAGTAAACCTATTTTCTACACTACCCCAAACATACCAAAATAAATGAACAGAAAGTAGTAGAAGATAAGATCGATAACTATACCTTTTATCCAACGTCTAGTGATGATCTCCTCAAGCTCTATAGCTCCAAAGGATGAAAGTCTCCTCCCAAAGTTGACCTACATCCAAGACTAGGTAAACAAGACTACAAGCATGCTATTTCTATTCATATATTAGGGTTAGATATAAAATGTCATATGTAAATCAAACAGAATACATAAAACATCATGATTTGGGACAGGGAAAAGAGATTCTTTTATTCATTCAACAAAGACTGAAACTTATAATCCTTAATGGTCAATGTTCCAAGAACCTGGTCTAGGATCCTCTTTACAATGATCCAAGTACACCTTCAATAATCCTTTTCTCACAATCTACTAATCACCTCAAAGAAAGGGAAAGGATTGAATGGAAGAAAATGGGTTGAAGAGGGAATGCTAAGTCAGTAACTCAAAAAATCTTGAAAATGCTTGTGTAAAGAGGGGAGATGGAAAATGGGAAGAGTTTCACTGTTCTAGTGTTTTCTTATGAAACCCCAACACTGCCTTTTATATGAAAAAAGGATGGTTATTTGGTTGGCAGACGGGCTAAACCAGGTGAATTGGTTGGGAAACCTCCAATAACCCATAAATTCCACCGAATTCCTTAAAATGTTTTAATTTTTGCAACTTTTTTAGGCATACACAGATTGTTTAGAGTGCAAAAAACATATGTATGTGGACTTTCTAGCATATAACAAGCGTATGTATGTGGGTAGTAGTGGTGCAGGGCGCGTACATGCTCTAAAATTGGTTTTTTAAGTAGATCTCCTCAACAATGTTTTGGAAAATTATGAAAGTAAGAAGTCCAATGCCATGTTTTCATAAGTAGGGAATTTTAGGGCTAAAACACAATCCCAAGGTACCTGACGTCAACTCCGCATAAGAATTTTTTGCAGGTGCCTCAACTTTTGTAAGGAAATAGAAATATAGGGTCACCCACTATGGTATTTTTCATGAGCAATCCCTTGCCATTGTTTCGAAGTTGGGCCCTATGTTTGAAGGAGACCATAACAAGCCAACAGAAGGTTGACTCATAATAAGTCAAGGATTGTGGCCAGGGCTTGTTGGGACCTTTGTTTTGAATACTACCAAGTGTTTTGAACAATATAGAACACCAGTAGTGGATCAAAGTGGTGGAAAGCTAACTTCCACTACACGAGCAAGGAAAAAGAGTGATGAGTCAGCTGGGAAAAGTAGTGGAAATATATAGAACATTTGAGCACATGCTATAAGGACACAAAATCAATAAAGCTTAACAATTTAATCAAGAAGCCAATAATCCCCACAGAAACATTTTAAGGCATGGAGTTATGTAATTGGTTGGGGCTCTATTCTAAGTTTGTGTTCCATGTTTTCCATTGGTTATGTTGTTGTTGTCTTGTGGGCGTGGGGTTTTTTCGTTTTGTTGTTAATGAACACTATTGAGCAGGAACTACAATTGCGTAGAGTTTGAGAGTCAAGATTGGGTACCCCATTACCAATTCACTTGTATAAGTCTTGATATAAAGGGATTTATTCCATGTATGATCAATCGTGATAAGATAATATATACTTGATTATTTCGGCACCCAAAATTTTTCAATATGTGGATGAATGTATGGGTTCTTTCTTGCACAATATTTTTTGTTCTACATAATTTCTAGTTTTATTATTGTTTAAAACTTTTTTATAATGCATGTATTTACTTTAATGTTGTGCAACATGGACTCTTTAATGATTTTACTGGTCTAAGCCTTTTAATGTTACAATATTTTTACCTTTAAGTATGGAATTTTACTGTAATGCACTGAGCTTGATGGTGTGTTCTCTTTAACTCGCTTTATCACATAATTCTAGGTAGCACTTCGATTGATACCTCCTTCCCTTACAGAAGGTTGAATATGCCAACACAACTATACTACAACAGTACCTTTGTTGGTAAGCACCAAGAACCTTGGTATCCAATTTTGCACCAAGAAGTTATCAAGTTCTTTCTCCCTTGACTATTCCACATATCGTCTTCCTTCTGTGGGATCCAATGGTGTAGTAACTCTCAAGTTTAATAATTCAAAGATTATTTGTCTCTCTTTCCAAATCAATAATGTTCTAGCTATTGAAATCCCAATAGATTCCAAGTAATGTTGGATAAGATATACTACCATCCACTATCTCGATAATGCACCCCATTGATATTAACCTTTACCCCTATTAGTATTCCAATTGGAACAATCTTGTGTTGATTCACTAGCCACAACTGAGTTGGTGACTAGATCAACTTTGGTTTTCCCATCATTCCCCATGTCTATTTAGAAATGACATTCACATCAGATCCTAGATCTAAGATGATATAATTCATATCATAGTCTCCTACATGTGCATTGATTCAGAATTCACTATTCGTCATTTTCCTACGTTTTACCTGGTTAGCTTCTCGCTATGCAAAATAAGCCTATTTATCTTGCACACACTAGTTGATCATCTCATGCAGTGCATTCGATGGATTTTCATCCTTCATTAGTTTTAAAAAACCCTTTAAGAAATGTTTTAGAGTACTCACCTTCTCAACTTTCTTTGCTATCATCGAGTGGTCATATACTGGAGGCATGTCATACACAGGTTGTGAATTCTATGTTACCTATTCAATTTCTAGAAGCTCCTTCCTTTATTTATTGTATTTCTCTTTCTCATTCCATGGGTTGAACACCATAGGAGGTTCTGTTGCTTTCCTAATCCATTGTTCAGTCTAAATTTCTTGTTCCATCGTATTAGGTCATGTTATTTCTCCTCTGTGAGTAACTGCTTCTACCCTTGGTCGATCATCACACTATTTCACTGCTATCATTTAAACATTTTGGTTCCTTTTCTTATGCTACTTTGTGATCAATTGCATAAAATATTCTGTTGCATGATCCAACTATCTACAGTATGTGCATTTTGTACGAGGATTTAGATAGTCTCATGCCAAATGTCCATGTTGATTACAGTTATAACAGATAATTGGTACTCTTCCTCTGCCAAATAATCCTCTTCCTCTTTGCTTTTATCTCCTCGAAGTATTATATTGTGGTACCCATCCTTCTAATCCATGTTCCCCTTAAACTCTATATTCATCTGCAGTAACATTATCTCATGAGATCGAGTGCATGATAATCATTTTTCTGATGTCCCATGGACTTACAAAAATTATTAAATAACCTTTTTGCAGTGATTTGATACTTCTACTTTAAAGGAAAAGTAGTTGGGTGATGATCCATTGTTCTGCATATATTACACCATACCCATCCTCCTGGGGCCAAAGAATTCAGTGCTCTTTTATCCAAATAATCTTTAAAGGTTGGACACTCATTCTTATGATGAACCTCCTTTCTACATGTAACACATTAGACTTCTTCAAACTTTTATTTCCCTTTAGCAAGATCCTACAATTGAATTGTCAATGCTGCTAAGTGGGACTGAACCTAAGCCATCCCTATGCCATTTTTCTCCTACATAGGATTCTTCCAACTTCATGTAAATTTCTAGTGCTTCTGATTGTGACAGGATATTTTGTTGTGTCAATGGGAATTATATATGTGGTAACAATCCTGCAATGAACCATTCCCTATGATTCTCATATGGAATCTATAAGGTCAATAGATCCATCAATATCTTGAATCTTTGGTCAAAATCCCATATTGATTCATTCTGCAATTACTTGATCTCTTTTAGTTATGTAATAAGATGTGACTCATACTTTGTTTTATGGGATTATTTTAACAGGGATTTCCTGATGTCTTCCAATGTTCTGGCTTGTCCTACAGGCATAGTGGGATAATACTTCATATATCATAGTAACGCATGGTCTTTGAATGTTGTCACTAATTGCATGATTTGTACATCATCATACTAGACATCCTTCATTGTGCATATTGCTTCACAGAAAAATAAGTGTTGTTCTGGATCTTTTGTTCGTGCTCCATGGAAGACAAGAATTGTCAAAGTGGGGTCTAACCCCACCATGGTGTACTATGTAGTATTCTTCCTCAGTGTCACTAATTGAATATGGATTTTTGTACTACTTCCATTACTCGGACTACCTTTACTTATATCCTTGATTACTACACTAACTACAAGTGTTTGAGACAAAGTTTTAGATCTCCGAGATGCACACAGGGTCATGGGTTCGACACAAAGTCTGGTTTGAGTGGGGCTAATGGAATGTAATGTATCTCTTTCTTATGGACTGATATGATGATCATTTTCCTTGTTTTCCGTGTGAAATATTCCTTCTATCTGGAGCACTACATTGGTGTCTCTTTCTTCAATCTCATTGTGTTTCTCTTATCTGTAACATACCCAGCCCCACAGGATGGCCATGCTACCTCAAAAAATCACTTATGAACCAATTTTGAATTCTGATAATAATTAATCCAAACGCAATCATGAAAGACTCACGTGAATTAATCAAGATCCATGATATAGCATAAAATAAATAAACAATGTGTCATGCACAAAAAATAACCAACAAGCATGCACACATAAATAAATCATAGAGATAATTAAATACACATCAGAAAATACATTGTACAAACAACACAAAGAACACTTATATTTCAAGTAAACATTCATCAATTGGCTGCAGACCAAGGGCGTTCCTCCCAACCATAGACATTGTTGTTCATTTACTCTCAATAGCAGGTCACCCCCAAGCCAGGGCTATGAATCCACAAGGACGGGTCCTAGGCCAAATATAAAACACACAAGAGTTGGTTATCTATGTATCAGGTTTCCCAACCACATAACAAATATGATTTCTAGCTCTCTTTCCTCCTCACCCTGAACAAACCAAAGAAATTAACACCTTTATCTACCATGCAGTCCCTCACACTGTCCCATTTCTCTCTAGGGCTCTAATACTACTGGTCAAGAAATCTCCCTGATGCAAACTCCATGGATTCTCAGTTGTGAATAGTTCGTTCTGAACTGCCATAAACATCATGCACTTAGGCATACATTCCTTCCTGGAATGATCAATAATCTATTACATCCATCTAGAAATGGCTCTCCTCCTCTAGCCATTCATTTCCATTGTCTCCCCAAGAGCACACATATTTAGCAAGAGTGGAATTAGGAATTCTAGAAATGAAAAATGATTAACCAAGAGAAACCCCCAAACAACCCATAGGAAGGGTTTATAAAATTACATGAAAAACAAGAACCAAATCGCCTTCCTCCCAAGAATATTATGTAACCCATTTTCTCCATAAAATAAATTATGGGTAAATAAAATATAATAAATAGAATTATCCCCTTAAGCCCCCCTCTCTCGTGGAAACATATCCACCTATCTCTTTTATCCTTGTCAATATGGAAGCCAACGATGTATTTTATTAATATATATAGGTGTATTACATTTCTAGGTACTCTGTCCCCTTTCCGACTTTACCAACTCACCAACCTAAATTATAATTAAATAATACATTCTAGTTAATAAGGGTTAAAACTAGGGTGTTACATTATTTATTAGCCACATTCCTCTTCCTCTTGTACCAATAGTTTTTTCCACTGCGCAACAATCCAATCTCTTCTTCTATCGTACCTACTTCTTCTCTTGGCATTCTCAGTCCATCCATTATTTATTCATTCCTTCCTTCATCTGTCTCCTTAATACACTCAGACCATCCCATGGTCATCCCATAGTCCCCTTGTGCGTGTGAAGGTGCCTAAATACTAGGGTGATAAGATTCCAACTTCATAACCCCCTTATCACATGACAATATTTTGATCCAAATAGAAAATAATTTCAAATCTCTTCCACATGGAATTTTAAATAACTCTCTTTCAACAACACTATATGACTATGTACAATCTATAGAGAACTCAGTAATATAACCCCCTAATACACTATCCATCCAGAAATCAATAGTGCGTGAGATATGATTACTTATGGTATTAACTTGCTAAATAAACTCATGGGTCCAACTCCTCAAAACAACAACGCAAAATGTTACATTGTTTTCAGCTAACTTCTATAACCACTCACCCAAAACTATCAAGAAATCAGTAAAAAAATCTCATGTAAGTCTATAAATACATACCACTGTAACCACTTCTCCGAGCTAATCCATAGGTTATTATTCTGATCTCTGGAAAAATTGTGCTCCTTTTCTTCTAACCATTTCTTGATCTCTTCCTTATTCGGCCTCCACATTCCCCTTAGTCATAGATCTCGGTCCCGAAAATAGAACCATTTGTTGGCACGCAGTGGGAAAACCCAAGGTTCAACATGAATTCACCAACAAACTCCTTAGATACTAGCCCTTTCAACATCACCTGCAAGCAGGTGAAGTCTCACCCAAGGTATCTATGGGAACTACAGGAACCTGGTTTTTGCAGTGATGAAGGGATTCGAGGAATTCCTCATAACCATTCTACTTACCATTAGTTCATTATACCTTGTATCATATGCGCAAGAACATAATAAAGTGTAACATATTTAGAATAACAAACATATATCATCTGCATGCAATATACACAACAACAAACACATGACGACATATAGACACCATTTTAACATGGTTCACCCAAGATGGGCTACGTCCAGAACGACCAAAGTCTTATTATACTATCCAGAATCATCCATTATAAAATATGCACATTGTGAGCATACATCATGCCCTTTCCATTCTCGTATCCTTCTATCTCCTATATCGCTCTCCACTCTTACATATCTCGCATACATTCACTGCTTATTTTTCTATGTTTCCTCTCTATCCCAAAACCATTAGATATTTATAAAAGAATATAGGGCTTATCCCATATCAATGGACCCAAAATTCCTAAAAGCTTCAACGATCTTCTTTTATTTTCACACATTGATCCCTGAAAGTGCCCCAATTATCTTTCCTTATTTTGTGTGCACTGCGTAGTTCCCAAAACTGGTCACAAAATCCTATCCCAACATTGGGTCATCGATCTACTTCACCTTTCAAATGATCAAAACCTTATAAGTTTTTAAATTTATCAGAACAAATCTAGGTCTTTGATCTCGAGATCCAATGCGATCTCGGTCGTCGATTCACTAATCTCTCCCAAATCCTTCGACATCCATTAACACATGAAATTTGAACTTCCAAATTAAATTTAGCTCTACCATTCTATAGATTGACGCCATTAAATCTCTCTTGTATGGATATGAGGAAAATCCATCTTGAATTTTCTCGTGAATTTGTGTATTTCACTATCATTTCTTTGCTTCTCAGCAAATTCGCACAGACCGAAATATTCAATAGCGAATTTTCCCAATTCACACTCATTGTGGCCCATACAAGCTTGGTATTTGAACCAAATTCTCTCATACCATAATGTAAAATTATCAAACCCAACTGAGGACCATTATGTGCAAAATTACATATAAAAATGAAATGTTTTTGCTAATTAATTTCCTGTAGCTCATCATCTATGAATTACAACTAGATTTCACTATTGTCTAATACCATTAATTTGATGAACTATAACATGATAAAATAAACATGAAATGAAACTAGTAAACTCAAATACATCAATATATAAATCAATCTTATAAACAGAGTTCATGCACACCACTTTAACTCATAAATAAAACACATAAATAGATAAAACACTTATCTTTTAATTATGTTGTGCAACCAACTACTTGGGACAAATGTTCCACGCAACCATAGACCTTATATTACAAATATCAACATCAAGTCACACTCGAGATGGGGCTAGAAATCCACAAAAGAGGGTGGCCTCCCACTATCCACTCACGGCTCAGAAAACCCACAACCCACTAGTATTCTCCTAAAGCTATCGCTAGTTTCCACCAGTTCTCTTCCTACCAACCTTCCCAACCCAAGGAATGTACCGCTTCAATGATCTTAGTCCTTGAGGTGTCCCATTATCTTATCAAGGTCTCTTTGGCATAGGTGACCGAGAATCTCTCTACTGGGAACTCAAGGGAACTCACTTCTATGAAAACTACCAAAGCAAACAATAGAAAACACTTGTTGTTACAATAAAAGTCACACAGGAGTTCCTTCTTTAGGCTTGAAAACCTAATTATTCAGTATTAAGATCCAAAAAAATCCAAAAAAACTCCATCATGCTCTATAATTCAACCTCCATGGTTGATCCAGCTCTAATCTCTGTCCCTAGAAATATGCTTGTTGTTCAACCCCAAAAATGGATTGTCTTAAACTGTTGTTAATTCCCATACAAATTTCTCTCCTTTGGCTTGATTTCTTTAGTCACACACTTCCCCAAGATAGTTTTACTCATCCCCCATGTTCCTAATAACTATGGGGTGTGACTTGTCACACCCACCCTCTTACATGCATTCAATGATTCACTTTGGGGACACTCAATAAAAAAATAGATTTTAATACATAGTCATAATAAAATTTAGGAATGTCAGTGGAATTAGTAGGCATGGATAATTCCCCTTTGGACCCCTCTCTTAGAAATTCTCCTAGACCCTCTCCTCTCTTATGGATTTATTCCCCCATCTATGTCCATATCCCCTTGGCATCACATTATATTATTAAAGTTAAAAAATACAGTTTGCATATACATTGTTTGGTCATAGCCACATATTATATATACATTAATAATTAATTAAATATGGGGATTATAGTGGGGATTTTACACTAATTGGGACTCACCATTGGGCATTCTTCCTTACTAATTGACATAGGCAATTTTGGCTCATCAACATAATTGGTGTTGGAAGGAGGGCCTTGAGAAACTGAATGGATAATAAAGAATCATATAATACTTATTATACCCAATCTAATCCACAAAAAAATCCCTCTCAACACAGTGAACCTCATACTTCTCACACTAAAAAAAACCTAGACCCACAGTTGAATTTTATCTCTACACCCACTCAGTTTTCCATTTGACGGAGTGAAAGTCCAAATAATATTTTAATGTCGACTTCTCGCACATTCGAGTCTTTTGAAATTAGAAAATTTATTCAACTCTCACATATCCCAATTCATGTTCTAAGTAAATAAATTGGTATCGAACCAATTGGATATCCTCTCCCCGAGAGACAGAGAAAAACCCACACTTTGGCATCATCTGACCCTAGTTTTCCAATCGAGAATGATATCCCAACCACTACAACCCCTGATTATCACCTTTCAAAATTTATTAGGGGAACACCTACTCCTTCTGAGCTAACCTTTGAAGAATACTTACCTCTTTTTGGTGGTGAACCACCACTTCCCCCAAATTCTCCTCTAGTTACCCCCAAAGACTCTTCTGAAGGAGAATCCTCGGAGGAAGAACCTTCAGGTGATCATTTAGGAAATCCTAGGAAAAAACATGGAAAACCCTAACTGATCTATATTTATGAGTGGAATGAAATGAAACGCATATATATGACATTAACAGATATATACAGAGAACAATAACCGATATACAATGAAACTCAACTTCCATTCAATAAAGAAATTTATTGAAATTGTAATATGCAGAATAAAACAATCTTGCTCGAATGGTGGTAGCTAATATCTAATACATGTGGCCACTACATGAATTCATATGAGCACATTAAAATGAGGCTTCCAGGATTTTTTATCATCAATAAGTAATCATAAAATCCTAGACACAAAAGAACCTAACCCTAGGAGATGAAGCGCCAAAATTCATGTGGGTCCCATTGGAGTAAGTGTGTACATCAACTTCTCAGGATCGTAACTTTTTCATATGATCTTTGTTTTAGGTGCATGATAGCATGTTGGAAAGGTATATCCAATGAATACACATTTTTCTATAACACTCTGACTCCATCTACAGTGTGACTATGGTGAGCCTAAAAAACATTGTTTAGGGCCTCAAAATGACCCCAAAAGTTTAGAACTAGAAAAGTTAGAAAATAAACTACCAAGGTGAAAACTATATGTGAGCTAGTTGGCAGAGGCAGGTGGACATTGATATCCACGAAAAAAAATCCCCCCCCCCTTAATAATAAATGGTTTCCATTGTGTTTATTTCCACCATCAGATGAGGAAATTTCTGATGAATTTCGTCCCGGGTGAGCCACTTGCCTTTGTGCAGGCATTTCCCCACTTTAATGACACGATAAAGCTAAATATTTTGTTGGTAAGTACCCTTGAACTGTGTGTCCAAAATATGATCATTGGATGCATTTTCAATGCAGTTAGGGTTTAGATCTATTGGTGTTAATTGCTCTGCTATCTATGAGGTTTCCAATAATGGTGGAAAACATGGTTGGAGGTTGTTATAGCCCTAAAATGATCTACCTATGAAGACATGGCATTGGAATTCCTACTTTCATAATTTTCCAAATCATTTCTCAGGAAATATCTTTAGAAAACCATTTTTTGGAGCATGTACGCACCCCGGTGCACTACTACCCACATAAATACTCAGGCTGATGCACTACTGGCCACATACATACTTAGGTTGTTGCATTACTGCCCACATAAATACTTAGGTTGCATCACTACTTCCCACATACATACTCAAGATGATGCACTACTACTTGCATACATACTCTATTTGTTGCACTACCACTCGAGTACATATGCGAGATGCATAATAAACAACCTGTGTGTACCTCCAAAAGTTGCAAAATATAAAAAGTTGCAAGGAATTAGGTGGAATTAATGAGATATTGGAGGTTTCCCAACCAATTCACCTACTGTAGCCCATCCCCAAAATGAATAACTATCCTTTTGTAATATAAAAGGATGTCTTGGTGTCGCATTCTATAATCAAGCATTATAACAGTGAAACTCTGCTCAAATCCCTTTCCTTCCTTGCCCAAGTATTTGTAGCCTTTTTTTAGTATTCCCTCAACATTCCCTTTCTATCCCTTTTATCCCATAGAATACCTTACCTTCCCTTGAAGTGATCAGTTGATTGTGAGAGAAGGAATTTGGAAGGTTCACTTGGAACATTGTTAAGAGGATCCCAGACCAGGTTCGCAGAGTGTTGGCCTGCAAAGGTTGTAATTTCTAATCTTTGAATATTGAATAAAAGAATATTTTTCCCTGACCTAAATGATATCTTTATGTCTTTTATTTGGTTTATGTATAATGAGTTATATCTAAATCTAATTGATGAATAGAGATAGAATATCGGTAACCTTGTTTTCCTAAGAGTTGATGCAGGTCATCCTTGGGAGGATACTAGCATCCAAGGAAGCAACAAATCTCGAGGAGTTCAGCATCAAACGTTTGGATCAAAGGTACTTCTTCTGAATTATTCTTCTATCAATTTTTGTTCATCTATATGGAATGTTTGGGGTAGTTTAGGAATTAGATTATCTTTTAAGGGAGTTCATTTCTCTGTCTATACTTAGAACCTTGGTATAATTATAGGGGGATTTTCCCGCTAACAGAATTGGCGAATCCACTGGGGAGTCTCTCTAGGGTTTTAGAGGGACATTTTTGGGTTTTATTGGCTTCTTGATTTCCTTTTGAGTTTCATTCAAGTTCACTAAGTCTTTTAAGGGTCTCTGGTCACCTGCAAGGTTCCTACCAACTTCCCCTGTCCAGTCAGTCTTCCTAGTATTTTTCTTTTTTGAGAAGTCTTAAAGGTGTACATGCTCTGCTTTGGATCAACCCATGTACATATGTGCCATGCATAGTAGACAACCCACACACATACGCATGATGGTGATGTAAAACATAGTTACCAACTTAATGAGAACTGTGACCTCAAAACGAGGATTCTGGCCCAAAAAACCCATATTTTTGCATAAAAAACATGAAAATCAACCCCCAAATGAAAAAGTGGTGCTACCGCCATCACCATTTTTTCAAACAGGGTCAAATTACAACATTTTTCAAGCATGGACTTCAAAACTCATACAGTAGCTTAGAAAAACCTTAAAATTAACACCTAAATAAAAAAGTGATGCTAACTAAAAAAAATTCAAAATGTTAAAATTATGGCTAATTGCAACCTAATTGAAACCATGGTTTTAACAATAGATCCCTATGCCAAACAAAACCCAAAATTGGATACAAAATGATCACTTTAAAATTTATTTATTAACTTTTTTTTTCCTTAAATTTACATTGAAAAACAAAATTGCAACTTTTTTTTTTTTTGTAATGAAGCAAAAAAACACA
>ML778622.1:924951-980065 GCA_009831015.1 Picea engelmannii
TGGTATATATTTAAAAAAAAAAGGTAAAAAACACTTGAAACCTAAAAAAACTAAAAAGAAAAGAAAAAAAAAATTAGAAAACACTAAAAAAACTTAAAAAGAAACAAAAATTTAAACAAAATATTAAAAAAAATTCAACAAAGAGGAAAAAGCCCTAAACTAAAACCCTAAGCTAAAGAAAATGTAATGTTTAATAAATTATAATTTTAAAATAAACATAAATAAAAAAAAATAATACAAAATATATAGAAAAATATTCAACAAATATTAAAATGCTTAACAAATTTTAATATTAGAAAATATATAGAAAAATATTTAGCAAATACTAAAATTATTAACAAATTTTAATATTAAAATAAATTAAAGTCAAAACCAATTAATGCACATATAAATGTTTCCTCAATATACAATTTTTAATGTAAGATTTATAAAAAATTAATTATTAAAATAAAATTATACATAAATAAATGCAATTTTTTATCAAAAAAACATTTCACCAAAACTACATTTTAAAAATTAATTATTATCATGCTTAACATATTTTGTTTTCAAAGTGAATTTTAATTAAATTAGAAATTTCAATTTCAAAAATGAATTTTAATTAAATTAGAAATTTTAATTTCAAATTCTCTACAAAAAAATCTAATATTTATTAAATTTTAATGTCAAAGTGCAGAAAACACTTTATAGAATGTGAATATTAAGATATTTGAATAACAACATGCCCCCTATGAAGGGATAAAAGAGTCCTACTCACTCTGCAAGTACAAAAAAAAGGGCCCTACCACCCGGGGCAAATATCATTTCTAAAAATAGGACCACCTAGTGGCACATACATGCTCTGTCAAGAAGGTGACAAGCATCATAAGGTTTTGTATATTAAAAAATGTGATAGTTGCAATTAACCTAGTTGACCACGATTATAAAAAAAATTAAAATAGTTTTATAATCTATCTATCTATATATATATATATATATATATATATATAGAAGTGAGAGTGACGAGGGTGATGTCGGGCATCGCCCCAGCCCCCCGCGGGCTAGGTCGTGACCCCATGTGACCACGACCTATCCCACGGGGGTTGGGGTGATGCCCGACATCGCCCCCGTGGCTCTCACTTCTATATATATGTTTATATATATTATATAAATTATATATATAGTTTATATAATATATATATAAACTATTTTTTTTTTATTTTTTTTTTATAAAATTTAATATTTAAATTAGTTTTTAAAGATTTTTAACATAATTTTTTTGTTATTTTTTTTATAATTTTGGGTGTTTTTTATTTTTAATTTTCTATTAAAAAAATTAATTTAGGATTTTTAATTTAGTTTTTATATATATATTTTGGTTTTTGTGTTTTTTATTTTTTTTAAAGTGTTTTTCGCCATAAATTTAATTTTTTACCTTTTTTTTATTATTTTTTCTTCATTTTCTCTTAGTTTTTATAAATATTTTTTGTTTTTTGTTTTTTTTTCTATTTAGTTTTTTAAGTTTTTCTTGATTTTATTTTTTATATAAATTTGCTTTTGCTTTTGATTAATTTTTTTTTAGTAATTTTAATTGTTCTTTTTTTCTTAGATTTTTAAGATTTTAATTTATCAAAATAAATTTTAATTATATTTGTTTTCTAAATATTCAGAATAGTGTTATTTTAGTAGAATTGTTTTCTATGTATTGAAGTAACGATGAACAATATGTTAAAAATGATGTTTTTTACTACATTTTAAAAGTATGGAACAATAAATCAATTAAGGAGACACAATTACATGAAAAAACATAATTTCAAAAAAGTAAATGGAAAAAAATATTTATAAGATTGAACGGAGCATGAAAAAATTACTAAAAACATCGTTGAATAAAAAATAAAAATAAAAAATTAGAAAAAAATTGAAAATACATGAAAAACAAGCATTTAAAAAAATAATGTGTAAACATTGTGGATCAAAAAATTTAAAATATCAAAAAACCATCTAAAAAGGGAGGGGGGTGCTACCGGTAGCACCATTTTTAAAAACAGGGTAAAAAACTTGAACCCCAAAAAACGAGAACTCTGTAGAGTTCTCGTTAAGTTGGTAACTATGTTGTAAAAGCCCACGTATTTGTGTCTTGAAAGTGTTTTTTAACAAAGAGAGGTTTGTCTCTTTCCTGATAGAAGTTTAGGCTTCTCAGGACTTTCTTGAACTTGTCAAAGTCTCTATCTTTGACCTTAGCTTGGGTTAAAGTTTATGTTAACTTGTTTCTTAGTTTTCTTTTGTTTTCCCTAAGGGTTTAGAGTGAACTTTCAAGTTTTAGATCCTCCTTTTCATTTCTTGTTTGAATCCCTTCATTTAGGCAATTGGCTTAGGGTCTCCATCAATCTTGTGTTTTGTTTTCTCTTTTTCCTATTACTTGCTTTGAAAAGCAAAAAAATATTTTTACTTTAGTTTTTCTTGTTAAATCAGTTCAAAAAATGAAAAAAAGAATTTCTTTTCTTGCATTTAGTTTGGTAAAGTAGCCTAGGTTGTTTATTTGCAAAAGAAAAGAGTCTTCATTTGAAAGTTTTTTTTTTCTTTCCTGAAATATAAGTAGTTTCTCTTAGTCAAATGAAAGCACTTTTTAGGAAACTTTGAATTACAAGATCTTGAAATATTGATTAGAAAAGTTGAATTTTACAAAGAGTTTTACAAGAGTTTCTTTAAGTTTGAAGTGTCTTTTTTCTTTCAAATGCTCTGAAGTTCTCTTCCTTATTCATTTCCTCAAAAAACCATTAGTTTCATGACCAAATCCTTTGCATAAATCAATCCTTAAAATTAATGATTAACTTAAAATATATTAGACTTTATGTTTGTAGGGTTCGCCGACTAGTTTAGGATTTTAGGGCCTTGAATTAGTTGTGAAGAGGAAATTATTCAAGGCCATTTAAAACAAACGTCAGATTTTGAGATAGGGAGTCTCTTAAGTCCAAGTTGTAAGAGTTAGTTGGGCCCCCCTCTAACACAAGGGATAAACATGAGTTCGCGTGAGGAAAGGTAGAGGAGATAACCCTTCCAAAGATGGACCAAATGTATTGGGGATTGTATATTGAGGGTCTTTCTTAGGAACAATATTAATCACATTTTCCTACAGAGATTCATGGACCTCGAATCCATTCGAGATCCTTAGTTTTCTTCTGAACCAATTGATTTTGACACCCTTAAAGGGATTCAGACTTGTTATCCTTCTTATTACAATCTACCCGATTGTCGACTGTACCCGCCTGGTGACTGACTGTGAGCTGGAAACTTAGTTTCCTATATTTTATGGACTTACATAGGTGACTGTGGGGTTATACCAGGGTACCTAGGGTAGAGGATGGATTATGCTTTGTAGAGTATACCCGATGGGTCATTCCATGTTCTAGTTGTACTTTCATCGGTTAGTTGCTCTGTTGTCAATTGGTGTAACTGTCCTTCCCACTAGTTAGTCGATTGCTTGATTTATCTTTATGAAACTTTTATTGGTGTGCTCTATGCTCCCTAGTTTTCCATAGTGAGTTAGTCAGTCATTGATTTGGGTCTCTGGCCTAAGGTGGTAGACTACCCACTCCATCAGTCGTGAGGACTTTTTGGTCTTCTTCTTAGAAACGTGGAGTTACCTCTTTATAGGCATTGATTTTTATAACATTGGTTCACCAGAGTCAGTGTGTGATAATTTTATGGACTTGAACGATCTCAGAAAGGGATAATCTGTTCATAAGATCTTCATGGAAAAAGTTCTTGATGATACGAACTAAGGAACCCCTTCGCAAGGGGATTCTTGTACTTTTCCTTTCTTTGGAAATGTTGCTGTCCATGTTGAGGAAAAAGATATGAAATAATCTTACTTAATCATTTTCAGATCTTGCTTGGCTAAGTAAAGATAGACAGGAATATCACCCTATGTTTATAGCCTCAAAATTTGCTTCTTAATCTACAGGTATTAGTTAAAAGGGCTTAGGATGATTTTTTATAATAAAATATTGTTATAAAATTCAATATTTTTATATAATTTTCTGAATATAATAGATGCAAAAGTGATTGTGGAGACAAAATAAAAAATACCAAGTCACAAATTAACATAGATGAGACAGAATAGAAATCACTTATTTCATTCCAAGAAATCAAAAGAATTCTTCTCTTTACAAAAATCCCTGAGGGAGTTTTGACCAAAGTCAAACTTAGATGTCCCCGATGAAAACCATACAAAAGGACTTCTGACATAAAGTAAAAAACTAAACTTTAAAAGCTAGATTAGCTTGCCACAGATTGTTGCCCACTCGAATCTGCACAATATCCTTTATCAATCATGAAAATTAGTTCATAAACAAAAAAGTCTACACAGACTATCAAAGATAGGTCAACACCTCTGAAAAACAAGTGTCTAAAGGATGTAATTCAACCTTGAATATTGTTGTCTACAATAGGACCCTATTGTCATAAAAGAGAATTAGGCTTTTAATGAATTAAAGAATGAATGAAAAATGAACTATCTCAATAAAACTCAAGATCATACCTTAGTATGCTTTCTCCTTCTATTCTCCCCTTGTTCTTCCTTCTCGTTTTTTCCTTTAAGCAATCAAAATTAGTTGAAGTAGTTCAACTACTTCTTTTAGTTAAGTTAACTAAAACTCAACTAACTTTTAGTTTAGGGGAAAACTTAATAAAATAATAATAAGGGTCTTTAATAAATAATAACTAGTGGGTGGGACCCCTTGTGACTCCCTTTAGTTTCTTAACAAAAATAAACAAAACTAGTCAATCAATCAAACACATCCCTCCTTGTGGCTCCCATCATCATTCTCATAATTTCAAAATTAATATCAATGATATTTTAAACCATATCCAAAAAATATAATATCTAAAATATCCAAAAATAGTATGTTGTCAAAAAACTTCAACATTCAACTTTTCTCAACAATCCATAAATAAATATACTCAAAAACCATATTTTCCACTTAGCAGGAAATTTTCCCTTTGTTGTTGCTATCTCCCTTTGATTTATCTAAATTATCCTTAGGTTGTATGGAGCCTTTAAGCTTGATCTCACTGATAACAATAGAGCATTCATCTCTCAAGTGCATGCGGGATGAAATGTATTTGGCAGAATCACTTGAGGGAGAGGAGGGGGAAACAACAACTTTTCCTTTATCGTGTGCATGGTGGGCTTCGGTTTTGAGGCTCTTGATTGCGTGGGAAGATTGTACAGGTGAGTGTGTAGGGGAAATTTAGAAAATTGGGTTAATCTGTGGAGGAGGAGCAGTTAGAGACAAATTGGGCCAGCCACGATGTTGGGAGACTGTTGGGTGAACAATCTCTTGCCATTCATCATTTTCAGGGACTTCAGGTTGTAATGAGACATGAGGGGGAACTGGGATACCAGGGGCATGTTGAGGTTGGAAGGGAGGCCTTTTTGGCCTAGGATGGACTACCCCTTGTCCAATCCAATTGAAAAATCCATCTTGGAAGAGCTAGTTTAACTCTTGTGGATCTGCATCAAAATGTATCGAAAACCTTGGCCTTCTAGGGCATCTGTTCTAATTTCCTCTTCCCCTGTTATTTTGGCCATGGATTCCTCTGCTGAATAAGCTCATTCCTATATGAAATGTTTATTAGCAGCTAACTTCTTAAAAAATCCATATATGACATCTCTTTAAATATGAACAAAGTTTGGCTCAACAACACATCAGACCCATGCAATCCAATCCATAGAAATCTTTTAATACTTGTCAATGATCGCGGGGTGAATACAGGTTATGGGATGTCCGCAGGGGTTGTATTAAGCAGAAAATGATAAAATGTAAGGGATTAGATCATGATTACTGCTCAACAAATCATCAAACAAACAACTATGTTGTAATAACAAAACATATCAACTATAACCTATCTTTGTGTCATCCTTCTTGATATAATACAAAGTTTCCATTTAATTATATTTTAGTTTTAAGAATAGGGTGTGCAAAGTGAATCTGGGAATGTGATGGGATTCGTAATGTGTGAAAAAGTGAGAGAATGGAAGGGAAGTTAATGGATACTATTCATAAAACAAATTAAGTAATCAATAATCATAACTCTGTAATAAAATCAATCCAAAAAATACCAACAGCACACCAACAATTACTGTGTATCAAATTGCTCGTTGTTCCAACATTTAAATTTCCTAGAATTTCTTAATTCATAACATTATGTGTAATCATAACTCATAATCAAAACAAACTTTCCATTTCAACAGTCTTGTTTAAGAAAGCATTGATCTTTTATTTCTTTGCCTTCCTTTTAAGAATTAAAAAAAAAGCACACAGCAATATGTTCGTCCTATATCCCATAATGCATCACTGTAATAAGCATCATCCATTGTCTACCAATCTACAATTGGGCCCCATTAAAATATACACAGGTCCTTTTTTTTTTAAATACAAACAAAATTCCAAAATATGCCCGATTACACACAATCTTCATCATATCAACCAACAAGATGTTGCCTTTCGAAATAGACACAACACTAGGCCATAGAGTCTTCTTATTACTCCCAGTCTGGGCAACATAACCAATAGTTAGCCACCAAGGAAAGCAAAGATGGGTAGGGTAAAAAATCTAGTGCACATAGTGCATTTATAATTTGTAGAGGAGAGGCGAAGTTATTTAAACAGTGACAGTTATTAAAAGAACACACAGAGATATAACCTCTCTATCTACTTCCCTAAGAGTCGAATAACCTGACAGTAATACCAGTGAGGATGCATAACGCCGAGTTATAACTTATATCACCCCAAAACCCTATAGTACATATTAATGTTATGTCCACCCTAAAACTGGATCTTGGGATACTTTGGTGAAAGGACAATAAGAATGAGCCAATGACCATGAATCATGGTTTTGAATAAATAACACAGAAACTACCGACAATCCGAATGTGACTAGATAAGGGTTACCATCATTACTGTTAGGGAAAGGAAATAACCGATGGTAATACATAGAACGAAACCCTCCACCATCAATACAGAGCGATATATACCACATTCACTTATTATCCACTGAGACCCATCACGGTATTAAACCGACCGAGAAACTAGTCAATGCTCAATTTAAACAAAACCAAATTCTTTTTCTTGCAATACAAAAAATTTTACAGTCATCACAGAGAGAAATATCACACATTTGCACAGTCAAAATTATCAAGAACACAAAAAATCCAAGCATCACTGAGCCATTATTTGTTCATACATAGAGGATATTTCATGGATGGGGAGAAAAAGAACCATACCTATAACAAAATTCTTAAAAGGGTGAGTTGGCAGAATATTATTCTTTCCAAGAGCTTCAAATGTGGAGCTTCACAATACACAGACCGAAAATGCAACAAGGAACAATGCTAGGGTGATGCCCGATAGGGGAGTAGGGAGTGACGTACAGTAAATGAACATTGCTTCCATCTCCCGACCTATTCAATTTGAAGTACGAGACAAACAAAAAATCACCAATCAATTAAACCATGTATTCAATGCCAAACCATTTCAAATCTTCGATGATACCCTTTGCATAGTGCACCACCCCATATCCTTTATACGTTAACCCTTGCCACAATTCTATGCCATCATACATATTGCAATGTTATATGCGCCCAATTTAAATCTAGTGAAATTCATATAGTCCACTAACCAACAATAGCATATTAGTTAGGACTAACACTAACATGTTTTAACTTCTCCTTTTGCATATAATCCTTTATCATAGCTTAACATATAACTCTTTTCCCTTTAGAATTTTTTCATAGGTTTTCTTTCTTTGTTTTGATTATGATATCACTAGTATATCTCTTGCATAAATGTGGCTAGGTAATTGATCACAATGATTAGTGACATGGTTAAATCATAGAAAATATAAATACGTGCCCATCATAACAAAAAAACAAACTTTGGATTACAAGAAGCATTCCATAAAATGCATCATCCACATGTTACTATGTCAAAAAGAAACCAAGACTACATTGTCACCCATGTAGGATTGTGTAGGCATCATCAAAATAGTAGCAGAAAAATGTGTGGTATGTCTATCCTTGAGCCTCTACTCTACAAGGGGGTCCCACCTACTAGTATTATATTATAACAATAGTTTAAATAATAGGTGATGCAGGAGCATCGCTCCATCCAACCATGCACCAGCCATCCAGCCCACTCAGTGCATTCAAGGAAGAGAGGTGCCAATCCTCTCATATTTTGAATTTGAATTAAGGGAATTTAATACTTGTAAGGCTGTTAGAGCCAAAAGGCCGTGCCTATACGTAGGCTTTATATGTAGATAGCCTTTAATGGTTGTAAGGCTAAATCTAGATCTGATCTGGACTAGACAGCCATTAAATTGTAAATTCAATGTAATTGAATAGAGTAGGTAGCTTGGAGGGAAGAGCTCGAAGAGACCCCTCTTGTAAAGATCTTTGGTATCTTGTTTTGATTATTATCATCAAGTAGAGAAGATAGAGAAGAGAGAAGGAGCCGAGACTCTATCAAAATTTCGAGCTCAAGAACACCTTGTAAAGGAGGCATTTCATATTAATACAAAACAAGAGTTTTTCATGCATGTCATTCTGTGTTGTGTGGATGTCTTTGTGTGTTATTTATATATGTTGTAGATGTATGTTAGGTATGCATTTGCAGGGACATGTAGGTTTTGCTATCTGTGGGTTCTTTGATTTCAGGTTTGAGGATCTTTGAGGCTTCATGCCAAGAGGGTGTGATAGAACGCTGTAGGTTATGAAAGCCAGTGCATAGATGCACTTCTGAGTCCTGCGGGATTTGGACGAAGACGTGCTAGGAGGGCGCACCAGCTGAAGTCATTGACTCAGGGGAGAAGCCTCAAGGTTGTTGAACACCTTGGAGGTAGGACTATGCAGAAGAGAGAAAATGACATAATAGAATCGCCGAGGGATTATGTGAGAGCTCTGCCAAGAGGGGATTTGAGTAGGTGCAGAGGAAGGCAGAGAGCAGATAGAATCTCTGAGGAGTTCTATAGGGATCTACTAGGAGGGAATTGAGTAAGCACCAATGTGCATGGGGATAAATATTAGAGTTCCGAGGAATAGGAGAAGTGTCAGGGAGACCTTCACAGGGTTACTGAACACCTTGTAGGCTCAACAAGGAGTTGCTTGAGCAAGAGACTGCCAAGAGGGCATCAGATTGTCCATCTGAGGGAGAGGAAGGGTTAAGTCCCTTAGAGGTTTGAGAAACAGAGAATCTTAGTACAGATAGTACTTTCGGGTGTGTAGAGACCCTGTAGGAATCACAGTGGTCGAGAAACCTTTCAAGGTTTTAGAGAAGAGAAGCTCAGGAGGAAGAGTGCCTTTGAGCACAGGAGCGATAGCTGCAAGGAGTGCAAGAAGTCGAGGAAACCCTTCAAGGTGTCGCAGTCCCGAAGCTCAGGAGGGAAGGTATCTTAAGAATGCAGGTGAGAACCAAGGATACAGGCTTCGCAAGAGGAAGCAAAGGCCGAGGCCTTTGATAATTTGAAATCTTTCAAGGAGAAGGAAGAAAAACGAGCTCAGGAGGGAGCACAACTATCGTTGGATCAGCCCGAGGATAAGATCTGGACCATTGGAGGTTTACGTCCAGGAGCAGCAGAAAAGTGCACAAGCAGGAGAACGGATCCGAACCATCAGATCTGGGTGCGGATAACCGATAGCCGTCAAATCCAGGAGAAGCTGCATGAGGTATAACCCTCGTATGCCAAAGAGAGGACTCAGTGAAAGTCCTGAAAGGCTTATTTCGGTATCTTAGAGTTTGGGAGACATAGAGGGAAATAATTGGATCTCTTGACCCATGAAATCCCGACGGAATCAGAGCCATCCATATGAGGAGGACACATGTCACAAGATCCTCATATCTCGGGGATTCGGGCATCAGGAGAAGATCAGAGGAGTCCTTCGACTTCGCAAGTGGCGAAGTCCTGAAGAGATCAGGGCCGTCCATCTTTGGAGGACATGTGGTGTGATCAAGGGAACTCGGAGGACCAGGGATCAAGATCATTTCGTGGATTCGGTTATCATGAGCTGGGAGGCGGAGGCCTTTGCTCTACAAAATCCCGAGTCACGAGATTGCGATGCGATCTAAACTATTGATCGAGGAAGAAGGAGAGTTGTAGGATCGGAAATCTTGATACCTCACATATCAGAGGTTCGGAGATTGGAGGAACTTCCTTTCGATTGTGGAAGTCATGAAGTGGCGAGAGATGAGAGCTCGTGTGAATGCGTGGCACATATGTCAGGTGGGGATGACAAGGGTGACAGTTGGCGAGTATTCGCGCATCGGGAAGGAGTCAAAATTCATTGACTTAATTTGTATCAGAGAATCACGAAGGAGGAGCATGAAGGCTCGACACTCCAACTCATGAAGTCGCGAGTATTGAGTAGGTGCTAGCGCTTAGCCTAGTGGGTACTTATGCGTGTAAGGTGCTAACCCAGGAGTAGCCATACGCGTATCGTGATTTCGGGTATTGGAGGATTGAAGAAGGAGGAGTCGAGGGCTTTGACTCGTGAAATCACGAGATCGTGAGTTTGAAAAAGGTTCTTGTGTTATGCCATTGCTCAGAGCACTGTGGATGCTCGGAGAAAAGGGAAGCTTGTGCCTAGTGCTCATTCGCACAGGTGGAGTTTCTGAAGGACCTGTGGAACTGATTTGTTGAAGGTTCCAGCAGGGAACTAAAGGAGTGTTTCGGCTCAAGGAGAAATCAGAATGATCCTTAGACCGGGAGGTCGTGCAGGACTTGCTGAGGTAGGGGGTGCTGCATCAAGAGGTATCGGATGAGCCATACTCGTATCGTGATTTCGGGTATTGGAGGATTGAAGAAGGAGGAGTCGAGGGCTTCGACTCGCAAACTCTCAAGATCGCGAGTTTGAGAAAGGCGCTTGTGTTAAGGCATTGCTCAGAGTGCTATGGATGCTCAGAGAAAAGGGAAGCTTGTGCCTAGTGCTCGTTCGCACAAGTGGATTTTCTGAAGGACCTGTGTATCTGATTTGTTGAAGGTTGCAGTAGGGAACTAAAGGAGTGTTTCGGCTCAAGAAGAAATTAGAACAATCCTTAGACCGGGAGGTTGTGTAGGACCTGCTGAGGCAGGGGGTGCTACATCAAGTGGTATCAGAGCTTGATCTCGTCTGTAGATTTCAGTTGAAGGAGCGGAGGAAAAGGAATACTCTAATACACATCATTTGGTATCAGAGCAAGACTCTGTTTGTATATTTTAGGCAGAGACAGCAAGAAGAGAAAACTCTGATATACATCAGTTGTGGTATCAGAGGCAGTGTATAGAGACAGGCATGAGAAGGCAGAGTGTTGGAAACTCTGTGGTGATTGTTTGCAGGTACATAGCAGTCGAGAAGATAGTCAGGAGGACTAAGAAGAGGTTGGAAGCACTAAGGATTGTAGAGTGACAACAGTAGGTTTTCTAGGAGGGCAGACAGAAAGGCAGTGAGATGGCTTCTGAAGGCCATGCACGCGGTGGAAAGAAGAACCACCAGTAGCAAGAAAATGCTATGAGAGATAAAGAACTCACCGAGATTAGAGCAAGGATGGAAATTCTAGCATTAAAAATGCAGCAAAATGATAAGTCAAGATGGGCATATGAATGGCCCATGAAGACAAAAGAAAAATGGCCAGTGAAGGCATTGGTGGCCAAAAGAGAGCAGAGGTTGTTAAAGGGATGGTTGATGCATGATGAAGACCTCAATGAACCAGAGGAGAAAGTGGTTCACGTCTGTGAGCCAAAGGCTAGGATAAATCTCAGTGATGATGAGGATGAACTGAGATCAACTGAAGATCTCACAGACTGCCAAGAGGAAAGATCATAAATTCCCAATTTCTAGGAGGGCAATGAGATGAGATCACTGTGGGATCTCATAAACTGTCAAGAGGACAGCGAGGGAATTTCACATTGTCAAGAGGGAAATGAGATGAGATCACTGCAGGATCTCATAGACTGCTAAGAAGGTAGCAGAGAACTCCCATACTGCCAGGAGGGCAAGGGAGAGAAGATGAGCTCAGAGATGAGTTCATATCAGCAAGGACAGCTGACAAAGGAGAAGGATCAGAAGGATATCCTGATCATTGGAGGAATTCAGATATTCCTACCATTGAGCCTAGTTGAGGCCAGAACATGCGTTGCAGAGGTAGCAACAGCAGAAAGACCGCCAACGGTGATTGTCATGACAAAGGAGCAGATATCGAAGGCTTCCCAAGTAGAGGTAAAAGAGAATTCCGAGGAATGGCTCAAAGTTAGACAGCTGTAGCACTAAAGGTGACAGCAAAAAAAGAGCAGGTAGATGAAGTACTCACTCCATGGGAGATGGAGCTAGAGATGTTGGAGGATTGGCTGAACAATCTAGAGCCAATAGATGACTGTCGAGAGAAGACAGTCATACAGAATGCCAAAGATGAGCTTTCCAAGGAATCGCTCAGAAATTTCATCCAGAGAGCTGAACGGATGATCATCACTGCAGTACCGACGTATGCAGCGGAAGATGAGGGAGAATTATAGGCTGAGGAGCAGCTGGGAGAGGTTGGAGTTGAGCCAACACAAACAGAAATGGCAGCAACAGAACTACCACAGGAAGAAGCTGAACAATAGTTTAGTGAGATGACTACAGAGCTGGAATCTGTAGCAGAGTGGCAAGTTGAGGCCATAGGAGATGAAAAAGACTCATGGGAGATCATGATAATCTGCCCATTTGCAGAAAGAAATTGCAACAGAGGAGACTACATGAACAGATCCAACCATTGTAGTAGCTGGATGAAATGATCGAGTAGATCAGGAAGTTGATGTTGAAGTCAGCACAAGAGACTACCAACAGAGAAAGGTTGGGCAGAAGGGAGACAGCAGTAGCAATTGAGCAGCGGAAGCAGAAGCAGCAGTAGCAGCAGAGGGATGGAGTAGAGAGACAGCTCCAAAGAGTTGTTTGGGATCCAGGTGGATTTCAACAACCAGGGTGGAGAGCTCATGAGCAGGAGCTCATGAAATTTCACAGCAGAGGAGTATGATACAGGAGCATCGCTCTAGCCAGCCATGCGCCAGCCAGCTAGCCCACTCAGCACATTCAAGGAAGAGAGGCGTCAATCCTCTCATATTTTGAATTTGAATTAAGGGCATTTAATACTTGTAAGGCTGTTAGAGCCAAAAGGTCATGCCTATACGCAGGCTTTAGATGTAGATAGCCTTTAATGGTTGTAAGGCTGAATCTAGATCCGATCTGGACTAGACAACCATTAAATTGTAAATTCAATGTAATTGAATAGAGTAGGTAGCTTGGAGGGTAGAGATCGAAGAGCCTCCTCGTGTAAAGATCTTTAGTATACTGTTTTGATTATTATCATCAAGTAGAGAAGATAGAGAAGAGAGAAGGAGTTGAGACTCTGTCAAAAGTCCAATCTCAGGAACACCTTGTAAAGGAGGCATTTCATATTAATACAAAACAAGAGTTTTTCCTGCATGTCATTCTGTGTTGTGTGGATGTATTTGTCTATTCTTTATATATGTTGTAGATGTATGTTAGGTATGCATTTGCAGGGATAGATAGGTTCTGCTATATGTGGGTTCTTTGATTTCAGGTTTGGGGATCTTTGAGGCTTCATGCCAAGAGGGTGTGACAGAATGTTGTGGGTTCTGAAAGCTAGTGCATAGATGCACTTCTGAGTCCTGCGGGATTTGGACAAAGACGTGCCAAGAGGGTGCACCAAATGAAGTCATTGAATCAGGGGAGAAGCCTCAAGGTTGTTGAACACCTTGGAGGTAGGACTGTGCAGAAGAGAGCACAGGACAGAACATAATCACTGAGGGATTCTGTAAAAGCTCTGCCAAGAGGGCATTTGAGCAGGTGCAGAGGAAGGCACAGAGAAGAGAGAATCTCTCAGGAGTTCTATAGGGATATTCCAGGAGGGCATTGAGCAGATGCATGGGTTTCATTGAGAAGAAGAACTCTTTCATGAGTTTAGTGAGAAGACAGAGTTATTGAAGACTCTGGAGAACTTTTCCAGGAGGGCATTGAGTAAGCGCCAGTGTGCATGGGGATAACTCTTAATATTTTGAGGAATAGGAGAAGTGTCAGGGAGACCTTCACAGGGTTATTGAACACCCTATAGGATCAACAAGGAATTGCTTGAGAAAGAGACTGCCAAGAGGGCATCAGATTCTCCATCTAAGGGAGAGGAAGGGTTAAGTCCCTTAGAGGTCTAAGCAATAGAGAAGCTCAGGACATATAGTACTTTTGGGTGTGTAGACACCGTGTAGGAATCACAGTGGTCGAGAAACCTTTCAAGGTTTTAGAGAAAAGAAGCTCAGGAGGAAGAGGGCCTTTGAGCACAAGAGCGACAACTGCAAGGAGTGCAGGAAGTCGGGGAAATCCTTCAAGGTGTCATAGTCCCGAAGCTCAGGAGGGAAGGCATCTTAAGAACGCAGGCGAGAACCAAGGATACAGGCTTCGCAAGAGGAAGCAAAGCTTGAGGCCTTTGATAATTTGAAATATTTCAATGAGAAGGAAGAAACGTGAGCTCAGGAGGGAGCATAGCTGCCATCGGATCAGGCCGAGGATAAGATCTGGAACATTGGAGGTTTGCGTCCAGGAGAAGAAGAAAAGCACACAAGCAGGAGAACGGATCTAGACCATCAGATCTGGGTGCGGATAACCAATAGCCGTTGGATCCAGGAGAAATTGCACGAGGTATAACCCTTGTATGCCAAAGAGAGGACTCGATGAAAGTCCTGAAAGGATTGTTTCGGTATCTCAGAGTTCAGGAAACACAGAGGGAAAGAATTGGAGCTCTTGACCCATGAAATCCTGAGGGAATCAGATCCATCCATCTGAGGAGGATATGTGTCACGAGATCCTCGTATCTTGGGGACTCGGGCATCAGGAGAAGAGCAGATGAGTTCTTCGAATTCGTGAATGGTGAAGTCCCAAAGAGATCAGGGTCGTCTCTATTTGGAGGACACATGGCGTGATCAGGAGAACTTGGAGGACCAAGGATCAAGATCATTTCATGGATTCGAGTATCATGAGCTGGGAGGCAGAGGCCTTTTCTCTACAAAATCCCGAGTCATGAGATCACAATGCGATATGAACTGTTGATCGAGGAAGAAGGAGAGTCGTAGGATCGGGCATCTCAATACCTCACATATTGGAGGTTCGGAGATTGGAGGAACTTCCTTTCGATTGTGGAATTCGCGAAGTGGTGAGGGCCGAGAGCTCATGTGAATGCGTGGCACATATGTTAGGTGGGGACTGCAACGGTGACAGGTGGTGTGTATTCGTGCATCGGGAAGGAGTCAACCTTCGTTTACTTAACGTGTATCAAAGAATCGGGAAGGAGGAGCACGAAGGCTCGACACTCCAACTCGCGAAGTCGCGAGTAACGAGTAGGTGCTAGCGCTTAGCCTAGCAGGTGGTTATGCGTGTAAGGTGATAACCCAGGAGGATCCATACCCGTATTGTGATTTCAGGTATTGGAGGATTGAAGAAGGAGGAGTCGATGGCTTTGACTCGCAAACTCGTGAGATCGCGAGTCTGAGAAAGGTGCTTGTGTTAAGGCGTTGCTCAGAGCGCTATGGACGCTCAGAGAAAAGGGAATCTCATGCCTAGTGCTCATTCTCATAGGTGGAGTATCTGAAGGACCTGTGGATCTGAGTTGTTGAAGGTTCTAGCAGGGAACTAAAGGAGCGTTTCGGCTCAAGGAGAAATCAAAACGATCCTTAGATCGGGAGGTTGTGCAGGACCTGCTGAGGCAGGGGGTTCAAGTCATGCTAGGGGAAAATCACCAACCTTTGCGAGTCATGTTGGAGATAGGTCATCAACCTCTACAAGTCATGTTGAAGACTAGCACCCAACCTCTACAAGTCATGCTGGGGGAAAATCACCAACCTTTGTGATTCATGTTGGAGATAGATTGTCAACCTCTGCAAGTCATGTTGAAAACCATCACGCACCCTATGCATTTCATGCTAGGGGAAAAAGTCCAGTCACTGCTAGTCATAATGGCAATAGGAATGTATCCTCTGTGACGCATGTTATCGACCCATCACCAACCTATGCAATTCATGTTAGATATGTGAAACCAACCACTGCTAGTCATGCTAGGGGAATTGATTATGTTGAGAAACCTAGATGGATAATACATAATCCTAAGTTCCCTTGTAATATTTTCAAGGGAGATTGCCTTACTCATTTATGACATGGCCTTCCAAATATATGAAGATTCTGGTCCATGTCTGCAAGCTCTTATGATTCTGAGTCTTCTAAGGTTTCTTCACAGTGTATTCAGCCAGTGGTTGAGAAAGTGGTCATGCCAATGCAATATTTGGTCGATCCCACTCCCTTTTTGTGGGGTGATGCACCTCTAGACCATGTTGTCTCACAACCTATTCATCTAGTGGTTGAGAATGTGGTCACACCAATGCAATCTTCGTCTGATCCCACTCTTCTCTTGGAGAGTTTCGAGTCTATTAAAGTGGTCACACCGATGCAATATTCAGATGATCCCACTCTTCTCTTGGGGAGTCATGTGTCTACCAACTATGTTTTTATCATTTCCATCTCAGTACTTTCAGAACAAGGGGTCATCCTGGTCACTTTGAGCACACCCCCCAAGTCCTAGGATGGCTTCCTTTGATTGGAATGACTTTGTTGAGCCTCACCTTCCTTCTTCTTCACCTTTTCAAATAATGGTTGAAGTTAATTCAAAACAAATTTATCGATGTATCCTAGATGAAGGAGCCTCTGCAAGTATTTTGTCCTCCTCAGCTTGGCAAGCTTTGGGTTCTCCGAAGCTTGTGACCTCTTCACATGAGTTGTTGGCTTTTGACAAATGTCCTAGTGAATATTTGGGGGTTCTTCCTCAGTTTCCTATCTTGTTAGGTGGGAAGATTGTCCTTGTTGATGTTATAGTGGGGCAAGGCCCGTTAGATTTCAATATGCTTCTCGGGCATGATTATGTATATGCTATGAACTTTGTGGTGTCTTTGCTCTTCCGGGTGATGAATTTCCCTCATAATGGAAGCATTGTCACTATTGACCATATGACATATGATAATCACCATCCTAATTTTGTGTCATTTCATGCTGCCCCTTCATATGTTCCTAGTGTTCATGTAGACTCTACCTTGCCACAGATTAATTATCTGGTGTTTTATCCTTGATGTTCAATTGATTCTAAGAAGGAACCTGTGTAATCATGTTTTCCTTCTCAAGACATGGTCTTGACAATTGATCCATTAGTTTATCCAATGGGGGAAGGGGAGCCCTTTATTCCCCCTCTTCATCCGAGTGATCTCGAGTTTCCTTTCGAGTCTAATCTCGTTGTTTGTAGATCTTCAATCCCTTGTGCCAATGATTATTTGTTGATAGACTCTGCCAACCCTCACCAAGACCTCCATCATCATGTAGAATATGGTCAGTTTACTTCTCCCTTTGGGATTGTCAACCCTCCTTGTTCATGTGATTTCTCAAATTTTGAATTGCCTTCAGAAGAGGCTATCCTTGAAGCCATGACTACAGTTTCTATACTGTGGTAAGACTTACACCGTGGTTTGTGTTTTCTTCCCTTTTGGGAGAATTTTTAGGTTGACTATCGAAGAGACTCTTGGTTAGAGCCTAGTGGTGGGCTCTACCTGAAATACTACCATGCATGAGTCGTATGACTGTACAGTACCTTGTACATATTGTATAGTCCAGGGTTACTATTTTCAAGTTTTTTATTTAGTAGCACCTTTTATTTTCTGAAATTGCTATCTATATTGGATTTATTAACTTCTGTATGAGTGTTATTGTCCTTATATGAAGGATCTTGGAGACATTTTTTATTTGACATTTGTTCATTGTATTGATCCATTCTTATAGGTATTTACCTCGAAACTAGCATATACATTAGGTTTTTTCCTACTTTCATTTTTTCATTATCCATTTCCTGGTTCATTTGGCCTCAGGATCAACCCCATTGAATTGTGACACTAACCTTCCTTGTTGATAAGTGTGTCGTACTTTATCTAGTAGAGCCTACCACTACATGGATTCCCTAGGTAGATCCTTTGCTGCATTTCGGCATCCATGTTGTCATTTTTGACTATAGGATTGGGATTCCTTGTTATTCCTGTCATGAATACATATCAAAGCCTCAGTCTTCTTGCTAATCATCATTCTTGGCCTTACCCATGGGAATCCCTAATGAGAACACTTTGTTGTCTTTCAAGCTCACCTTAAATTACAAAAGAAACATCCAACGAGACTGCATTTATTCTTTTCGATCTCGTCTGTATTACTTGAGAAAATTATCCCCTAAAGTCTTCTTTAATCCTTTTTTAGACTCTCTAAAATTGAAAACATTGTCAAGCAATCTTGTTTCCAATCATGCTCACCAAACTCAAATTTGAAGGCATATATGTCTGACAGTAGTTTACTCCTTTTTTGGTCCATATGGATAATTTTACGAATAAAGGTATGATCTAGGAACTTTAGTTCTCTAGAAGAGTATTCATAGGCATAAGTTTAACCCTTTTTCTGGCTTGAGGGACTAAATTTTCAAAAAAGGAACATTCTCCTTGGTTTTGGTTTATCACCTTTTTCGGGCCTTGGAGATTACTTATGGAAAAGGAACCCCCCAGAGTCCATAGTTAATCTCTTTTCAGACTCCCTAAAATTGAAAATATTGATGAGTGACCTTGTTTCTTCACACTCGTTAAATTGTTCTAGAAGAACATCAACTTGGAATGAGTTTAACCCTTTTTCTAGCCAGTAGATTATTGCAGAAAAAGGTACACCTCAAGAGATTCATCTCGCCGGGAGAGTTCTCCTTAGTTACTTTTATAGGTTTTTGGGCTAAGGAGACTAAACTGAGAAAAAGGTTATGAGTCCATAGTTAATCTCTTTTCATACTCCTTAAAATTGAAAAGATATCCGAGTGATCTTGTCTTTGTCACACTTGTTAAAATGATTTTGAAAAGACGTATTTTCAGTGCAAGTTTAACCCTTTTTTGACCTGATTGGATTAATCGCGAAGAAGGTACTCCATGGAGTCTTATTTTTTCATTTTTTCAAACTCTCTAAATGTGAAAAAACAATCGAGCTTACCTTCTGTGGGCTCGTAAAAATTTACATGGAAGAGGCCTTATTGAGTCTTGCTTAATCATATTGCAGGTCTCATATTTGCATCTTTAGACTAATGTCGGCTCCATGTTGCTCTCAACTAAACCTTTGAATCATTCCTTATACACAAGCCTTGCAACATTATTTTCCTCTACAATTTGACACCTTGACGCATGGAGGAATTTTCCTTGAGTGTCCTTATCCTGCACATGTCTCCTTGCCTTGAGCATCAGTATGTTCCATGCGCTTGGAACCAGTTTTCTTGCTTGCGACACTCATTCCTCCTTTGTAACATAGCATTATTTTATTCTTTTTCAAGATCATTAAAAATTGAAAAAGACAAAAAAATCAAATATTCCAAAAAGAGGGGACGAGAAATATACATTATTTTTTCGACACAAAGATAGTCTCCTTGGACAAAGCACATCCATCCATTTGTTTGTCAAGCATTGGGATCTAGTATGACCTTAGGAAGTTGTTCTCGCTACATAGAGCTTTGTCCTCCTCTATTTGGTTACTCTTCCAAGAATATGGAGAGTTTTTGGTGCCTCCTGCATCACAGACTTATGCCAATGTTATGTTGCCTCAGTGTTAGGAACCAAATATAAATATAGCATAGAAAAACATTAGAATAAGTACTCAACGCCTTGAAAAAGAGAGAAATTCAGATAATAAGCCTCTTCGAGGGGGCAAAATCCTTGTTCCCACATAAATGTACAATTCCCAGATGATTCCAAATGAAAATGTCTCCTTGGTATATATACGAGACTAGGAGTTATAATTACAACTAATGGAATAAAGCCGACATAAATAAAATAACATTACTAATGTAATATGCCCCAATTAAGGGGTAATGATCCACTATTTAGGGCTTAACATGCCCCTCCCCTTGATACAAGTGTTGTCCACAATGCTTGAGTAACTCTGGATGCTTATGTATAAAATAATCATCTTCCCAAGTGGAATGTTCAATAGGTAGTTTCCTCCATTTAATGAGATACTCTGAAATGGATCTGTTCCTGAGCTGGAAAATTCTTGTGTCAGTGATGGCTTCCAGCTCCAATATGATTTTTCCTTCCTCATCAAGTTTTGGAAATATATTTTGAACTGGGATCTTGTCTCCTATAACCTTCTTTAAGCATGAAACATGGAAAACTGGGTGTACTCGTGAAGATGCAAGCAACTCCAATTTGTATGCCATAGTACCAATATTTTGCAACACCTTATAAGGGCCATAGTACTTTGGTGATAATTTATTATCCTTCTTTTCTTGCTTGAGGGACATTTGTTTGTATGGTTGTAGTCTTAAAAACACCCAATCCCCTACTTCAAAACTTCTTTCACTACGATGTTGATCTACTTGTTGTTTCATGTGATTTTGTGCCATGGTCAGGTTGTCCTTTAATATTTGGATAACTTGTTGTTGATGCTCGATGTGATATTCCACTGCTTGAACCTTAGATTTTTATTTTAGATAAGAAGTGATGGAAGGAGGGTGGTAGCCATAGAGTTCCATAAATGGTGTCATTTTTGTTGTAGTATGAAAGGAAGTGTTATACCACCATTCTGCCAAGGGTAACCATTTGAACTATTGTATTTATTTATCAGATACAAAGAAATGAAGGTAGCCTTCTAGACATTTGTTTACTATCTCAGTTTGTCCATCAGATTGAGGATGATAGGATGAGCTATGAGGCAATTGAGTACCCAAACAAGAAAATAATTCTATCCAAAAATGTCCAGTGAAGATGGGATCTCTATCACTTACAATAATCTTTGGGTTGCCATGTAGCTTTTGAATTGTATCCATGAATGCGGTGGAAACTGTACTGGATTTGAAGGGATGAGAGAGTGCACAAAAGTGTGTGTACTTGGTCAGTCTATCAACAATTTCCATGATGACACTCTTTCCTTCAGACTTCGGTAACCCTGTGATGAAACCCATGGAAAACCTCCTCCTAGCATTGACTTGGTATAGCTAATAATTGTAAAAGACCTGGGTTCTTAATTGTTTCCACCTTATTTTGTTGGCAAAGCAAACATTCTGCCACAAACCTTTTGTTAGGTTATGAAAAAGGTATAAATATCTTCCTTTTTCCCACATTTCATGATATCATCTTGATTGACTTTTCGATTAGTTAGGAGCAAATAGAATAGAAAATGAATAATATACTCTTTAGCTTTATTGTTGAAGTTAGATTACATAGATCCTAAAATATGATTGGAATTGTCTGGTTTTATTACAGGATTGGTTAAATATTGTCAAACCCAAGATAGCAAAGGAAATCTTGAAGATACGCAAGCTATTGGAGGTTGAAGACTTTATGGCAGTTTCGAAGATGATCGAGTTTCTTATATTGTAACTTTATAATAGTAAAATCAATCCTAAGGATATCTCGATCCACATGATAGCTTAATTTACCTAGATTATTGTAATATATAAGGGGTAAATAGATCTTGAAAATATAGAGAAGAATTGTATCCAAGAACTCAGAACTTAGGATTGCTATGCGTTAGCAGTTTTTGTAAAATGTTGTACCAACTATGAAATTAATAAAAGTGTTGAGCGGTTTTACCATTTCTATATACTAAATTTCAAATAGAAGTGCTTCTAAGGACCAACGGCCCAGTCTGAAGGAGCTATTGTTCGACCTATGATTGTATCAGTTCAATTTTTTCTTTGTGATTTGATTCTCTTTTACAGAAGTTAAATGAATGCATCAGTGTGTTGATGTTTTTATGTCAATTTCAAGAGATAGATATTTCCTTAGGCATTAGATAATTGCTTCTCAAATCCCCATTACTGAGATTTGATGCATGATAGTTCCTCATAAGTTCACATTTACTTATTTTACATTTGTTGTTTCTTTTACTTAGTTTATATTTGTTGTTCCTTTCCATTAGAATATAGTTGTTGTTCCTTTCAATAGAAGTACGATTGCTGTCTATTTTCAATTAGATTACAGTCTCTGTTTCTTTCCATAGATAGAGTAATTTGCCTTTTTCTTTCCATCAATTGGATTCATAATAATAGTCATTTCTGCAAGTCTTTATTTAGATTCAATTACTGCTCTTAAAATGAATTCAATAGATTAAATAGTTCCTTTCCATTGCACAGCTTTAGATTTCAATTCTTAGAATCTTTAATGAATGTTTGAGGAACTTGATTGTTGATAAACTAAGATTTTCTTTCACTACATGATTTTAGCCTCTACGAGCTATCTGTATAGACTTTGATGATATTCTTTGAGATAAAAGACGAATCCTCGGGTTGATAAATTAATGTTAAACTAAGGTTGTTTTTAGACATCTTTAGACCCAACATTTTTGGCACCATTGCCAGGGAAGAATGTCAAAGGTAGCATAGATTGTGCCTCTGGAGGAAGAGGTATTAAAGATAGAAGGTAAGAACCTACGCAGGAAATAAGTAAGATTCTTATGCCATCACCTACCTCCAGCTGACACAATAAGAGGTTGCATAGGTGTTTTTCTTTCTTGATTTTATTTTTTTGTGTGAAGTGTATATGACTAAGAAGAAAGACCTTGAAAAACCAAAACCCCCACCAAAAATTACCAAATCCCAGGGCTTGGTGCTCCCTAGAAGAAGCACTTTCATAGACAACATCATCCGAAAGGTAGAATCTCAACTTCGGTTGGACCTAGAAAAGGATCTACCTGAATCCCGCAGGTGGCAGTTTCACCAACTGCAGCCCACGCTGAGATTCATAGCAAAACTGAAGGGACTGAGCAAAGATTTCAGAGCATAGAACTTCCACCCCTCAACCTTTTAGAAGAGGGAAACTCTTGTAACCTGGAGGAAGGAGAAGGAGAAACCAGTGGGATAGATAAGACAGACCCACCACCCAATCCTAAATCTTCTGTGAAAGAAGAAGGCATGCCTGAAATCCCAGATAGAGGGAGTGCAATCAAATCCCTTAAGTGATCGAATAACCAACCAATTCAAATAAAATATCTGGATCAATAAATCCCTAAAGATTTATGGCATATTGTTGATGAAATTGCACAACCAAATCCACAACGTCCCTAGACTTCCACTTTGGAATATCCGATAGTTGATCCAATCACCAATGCCCCCATGAAGGCAATTCCCCTACAAAACCTGCCAACCTTTCATGGATTAATCTCAAAAGACCTGGACACATTCTTATTTGAATTTGATGTCCTATGTAGAGGGTATGATTACACCTCTGAACCCCCAAAATTAAAATTGTTCCCCTCCACTTTGAAAGGAGCAGCTCTACGCTGGTTCATGGGATTAGGGGGAGGAACTATAAACTCATGGGATGGGATGAAACATGCCTTCTTGACAAAATATCAGGATTATTGTAGAACCCGAGACTTAAAAGATGAAATATTTCAAATGATTTCAAAATAAAATGAATCATTAGAAGAATATGTCGAGAGATTTCAATATAATTTACAAATATCACCCTATGGCACGTTACCAGGTGAAGTAATTTTGGCAACCCTGGTTAAGGGTATGAAATATGAATGGGTAGAAATGTTGAATTTAATGGGGAAGGGTGACATTTATCAAGAAAATTATGATGACATCATCCTATTATGAATCAGGTGCTTGAGAGGAAGCTCATGGACCAGATCAGGGATGCGTATCCCCCTCACCAGAAATAACAATATTACTAGCGGGGGTGTTATGCGAGCTGAAGTTGGTAATCTCTTAGAAAACTTCAAAATAGATTTTTTGAGCACTCTGACTACACAATTGGATGTATTGTAGGCCAAACAGAAAAAAATAGAAGAAGAACAAACGTTGGCCATATTTTGCCACAGGTGCAGAAGAAAACATGGTCCAAGGGACTTCCCTTTGGACGTGGTCCGGGTTTGCGCTATCTGCACCAAGGATCATGACACAGAACAATTCCCATCACTTCCTGGACTGAAGGTTGTATTTAGAGAGGAAGAAGAAGAAACAAAGCCATTATATCTGATGGCTCAATGTTGTCAATGGCAGAATCGGCCTCCAAATACACTGCAGGACCCTTCCTCTTTCTTCTCTGGACAGTATAATCAACAACAAGCTCCTGGTAGCACATGGCAGGGTTAGCCATTTACTAATCAGAACTGGCAGCCCCAACAATACCCACCTGCAAATCCCACTTGTGAAAACCAGCTCGCTGCAAATCTTGCCTGGCAGAATCAGCCAACTACAATTTCCACTTGGCCTAACTCACAATATCCCACCTCATCCTGGAAAAAATAAAAATAAAAACATCTACCCTTCACAGTGGCCCAACATGACTTCCCAAAACCCAAATTGGAATCAGAATTGGCAGCTCCCCATGGGGATAAACAAACAACCCATGGGGATGGCCCCTCAAACTCAACCTATGCTACAAACACCACTCCAATTGCCCCAAAATCCATAATCACAATTGTGACCTCAACTACCAGCCCAGCCTCACCCAAATCCAAATAACAGACCGACTTAGCTCATCCAGATTATGGAGAATGGGGAAGGAGAGACCAACTTGGTAGGGTGCAACAAACTACAATTGAGATCGGGACAAATAATCTCTCCTGAAGAAAATAACATTTTTCAAGAGCAGGAGAGTGAAAAATAACCAACAATAACACCTTCGACTGTGGTAATAACAGAAGAAATTAAGCAGGGTGGAAACAAATTTGAATCGCAATATCCTAATAAGGATGCAACGATCTCCCCTCCATTCCCCAAAAGATTGATGATAGCAAAACCGGTCGTATATCCCAACTTCGACATTGTAGGGGAACTCAAGAATTTATATATCAATATTCCACTCCTGCAAGCTCTTCACAACATCCCAATCTATGAAAAAATGATCAAGGAGCTATGTGGGAGAAAGCCCATCAGAAAAATTAAAAATCCATCATCAACAGTCTACGTGGTAGGAGCCTTGTCTGATCTAATTTTAGGTGGACAAGAACCGGTCAAATATGTAGATCTGGGGAATCCCATAGTGACAGTTCAGATCCAAGGTTGTTCTTTTCCCAATACACTAGTTGATTTGGGAGAAACCATCAACATCCTGACTATGGAAACCTGCAATACCCTGGGTTCTAACTTCTTCGAACCCACCGCAATAATTTTGCAGTTGGTAGATCGATTGGTAGTTCGACCAGTTGGCACATTACATGATATAGCCATCTTCGTCGACTCTTGGGAATATCCGAGGACTTCCTCATCATCAACCCAAGAAGTGGACTTGAAGGGCATCCATTGATACTGGGCAGGCCATGTCTTGCAACAACAGATGCGTACATAGGATGTCAAGCATATAATATGACAATTACTAGAGGGGGCATCAAAAAGAACCTCATTTTATATCCTCTTGCTAAACCAAGTCCAACTTTCGTATACCCACAATTTCCACCACCGTGATACCTAGAGAGGGATTTATGAGCCCCTCTTATGCAGGAAGAATCCCTCAGACTTAAAAACCATCTAGCGAATGACGTAATTAGTGGGTTTATCAATAGTCCAGCCACCATGAGCAACCCGACCTGCCAGATGTTCCAAGCTGTTATAGACTGTGAAGCACAGGGAGACCTGCTGGAAGATTTAATGGAACAACAAATTCCAACTACAGCCGTCCATAACAACAAACCTGTCGATATTGCACCAGGGAGGTCTCTAAACATCAATGCCAATTTAGATGGACAACAACAACAAAATCTAACTCAAGTCCTCTCCAAATACCAGCAAGCTTTTGCATGGGAATATTCTGATATGAAAGGTATTGATCAGCAACTCTGCACACACCACATTTATGTTGAAAAAGATGCCCGGCCTATCCGACAGCCACAAAGAAGATTGAATCCTCACCTCAGGGATATTGTTAAAGAATAATTACAAAAGTTGTTGGATGTAGATTTTATATATCCCATCTCAAATAGTCGGTGGGTTTCCCCATTAGTGATCGCCCCAAAGAAAAATGGGAAATGGTGAATCTGTGTTGACTACAGGGAACTTAACAAAGCCACTCAATAAGACCATTTCCCTTTTCCTTTCATTGATTAGGTCCTAGATACTTTGGCAGAAAACAAATTTTTTTCTTTCCTAGACGGTTTTAGTGGGTACAATCAGATTCAGATTGCCCCAGAAGATCAAGATAAAACTACTTTCACATGCCCTTGGGGCACTTTTGCATACAGAGTATTACCCTTTGGACTTTTTAATTCTCCAACCAATTTTCAAAGGTCCATTCTGAGCATATTCAGTGATCTGATCAGCGAAGGACTTGAATTCTATATGGATGATTTCACTCCTTATGGCAACAAATTCGATCAAGCAATAAATAACCTGGAGAAAATACTAGAGCGGTGCATTGCGACTAGGTTATGTTTAAGCCATGAAAAGTGTCACATGATGATGACAGAAGGTGTGGTACTAGGTCAGTATATCTATGTAACTGGAATTAGGGTAGATCCAGCAGAAATAGAGGTAATACTTAATCTACCTACACCACACACACAAACTTAGGTACATAGTTTCCTTGGAGCTTCAGGATACTATCATAGATTTATGAAAAAATTTGCAAGAACCGCTGCACCTTTACATGCTTTGAATGGTAATGTATAATTTCAGTGGTCTAACAAGAGTGATGTGGCATTTGTAGGACTCAAGAAGTTGATCTCGACAGCACTGGTGTTAAGGGGGCCAAATTGGAAAATACCATTTCAAATCTCCATCGATGCATCAGATATTTCCATAGGCATTGTCCTCGGATAGGAGCAGGACAAGAAACCCTACGCCAGTTATTTTATTAGCAAGAATCTTAATCCATCTGACCTTAATTATACAGTAACAGAGAAAGAGTTTTTAGATGTTATACATGGCATCAATAAATTTTGTCATTATATAACAGGCTATCCAGTCGTTCTGTATACTGATCATTCCGCTATCAGATATCTATATAATAAACCAATTACTAATGGACGGGTCACTCGATGGTTGTTTCTATTGAAGGAATTTGATATCACCATCAAAGATCGACCCGAGAGAGAAAATCTTGTCATAGACTTCCTATCCCGCATACCCAAAACAG
The DNA here is from genome assembly GCA_009831015.1 of Picea engelmannii. Classification (NCBI taxonomy): domain Eukaryota; kingdom Viridiplantae; phylum Streptophyta; class Pinopsida; order Pinales; family Pinaceae; genus Picea; species Picea engelmannii. The sequence goes on from ML778622.1 coordinate 952,132, forward strand.
ACGGCTCCTTAACAGTCGAAGATCGATTTCTAGACGAGCATCTGTTTATCGTTACTACAAAGCCACCTTGGTACGCTGATGTGGAAAATTACCTGGCAGTGGGAAGATTATCGACACATCTTTCATCTAGGGAAAGAAAACTGATAATCCAGCGTAGCACACAATTCGCTTGGATCAATGGATATCTCTTCCATACAGGATCTGATCTCCAGATCCGAAGATGCGTACAATATGACGAAATCTACGACATACTAAAGGTCGAACATGATGAGCCCTATGGTGGGCATTTTTCATATCGCAGGACTGGACACAAAATTTTGCAGATGGGCTATTATTGGCCCTCAATATTCAGAGACGTGAAGAAATATATCCAGACCTCCGATAGTTGTCAACAGATGGGAAAACCAGGTCAGGCTGATGAAATGCCTTTGAAAGCACAAGTAGTTGCAGAACCATTTGAGAGATGGGCACTAGACTTCGTTGGCCCCTTCAATCCAAAGTCAAATAAGAAGGCCTATATTCTAGTCACAACGGACTACATGACTAAATGGGTAGAGGCAGAAGCCTTACCAAATGCAACAAAAGAAGTAGTCATCAAATTTCTTTTTAAATTATTCGTATGCTATGGACTAACAAGAGAGGTAATTACTGATGGGGGGTCACACTTTACAACTCATAGAATCACCACCACCCTGGATAATTATCATATCAAACACATAATTACTTCTCCGTACCATACACAAGCAAATGGGCAAGTGGAAAGAACCAATAAAGTCCTGGAGGCAATCCTGACAAAGACTGTCTCAACAAACAGATAGAATTGGGCTTCTGAGCTCCCAAATGCCTTATGGGCTTACCGCACAACATGGTGTAATACCACTGGCTACTCTCCTTATCATTTAGTCTATGTAAAAGAGCCCATCTTCCCAATCGAGTTTGAAATCAAGACTCTAAGGATGGCCCAGAAAATTGGAATGGATCTTACAAAAGCACATAAACAACGCCTTCAACAACTCAATGAATTGGATGAAGCACACATGTCTGTTGTAGAGTGCACAACCATTATTCAACAACAAAGGACGACCTGGCATGACAATCATATCAAGAAAAAATCATTTAAAAAAGGAGATCGGGTGCTCCTCTATGATTCCAGATTGCAGGATTTTCTGGGAAACTTACAGACACGGTGGCTAGGACCATACGAAATCAATGGAGTCCATGATAATGGCACAGTCACATTAAGTACCATAGATGGGTCTAGATCTCCATTTCGGGTCAATGGACACTAGCTATGACTCTATCATCAGTTGCCCTCAAAAGAATCTTTCTACCAGGAAGTAAGTATGGATCCTACTGTTCGAATTTTGGTTAGCTAGGAAGGTAATCCAACCACCCCAACTCCATAAATGTTGAATTTCGTTGACACTGTACATACTATATATAATTTTGTTTTATGTAGATCTTATTTAGTTTTTTTATTATTTTTGTCAGTCATTCGAGAAAATCAGAACTAGGGAGGATAACTGTAATAAACTCAATTAGCACTCTTTTCTGTTCCGAACTCCTGCTTCACCTGATCACCCAAACCCTGTCTTTTGCAAAAAAATGAATGTGTCAAGATTCAGCAGCACCAATTGGGCAACTATAATGAAACAAATTTCTAGGTTTCTAAAAATTACCTATTCAGATGGTTAAAAATGAAACAATTGTTATTCCTTTTGAGCGCTTGCTATTCCTTTGAATGGAACAATTGTTGTTCCTTTTGTGCACTTGTTGTTCCTTTGAATGGAACAATTTTTGTTCCTTTTGCGTGCTTGTTGTTCCTTTGAATGAAACAATTACCATTCCTTTTGCGCGCCTGTTGTTCCTTTGAATGGAACAATTGATGTTCCTTTTTGCGCGCTTGTTGTTCCTTTGAACAGAACAATTGTTGTTCCTTTTTCATGCCTATTGTTCCTTTGAACGAAACAATTGTTGTTCCTTTTTGCGGGCTTGCTGTTCCTTTGAATGGAACAATTGTCGTTCCTTTTTCGTGCCCGATGTTCCTTTGCACACCTGTTGTTCATTTTGTCATTCCTTCCCTACATTGTTGATAAAATGCTAAACCTTTCCTTTGGGGTACAACTTTCACCAAATAATTTTCACCAGCATTATTTCTAATGATCTATCATTATTTTGTGAACTATCTCCCATACCTTTTCAAATTGTTTTTTGGATCACTTTCTTCGAAATATCTTAAACCTTGTTCATAACCTATAACCACCATAATTCGTTTCTTTTCCCTTATACATACAAATACACTTAAATGATATCTCTCCTTTATAATTAATAAGGATTCTACGAAACAATTTTACTTGGCATCCTTACACTTCTTTACGCCATCCCTTACTCTTAAGGAGTAGATGAGCCTCACTTCATACACTTCAAGAAAAAAAAAAATCAATAAAATTTCTTTCTTTTCCCACAAAGAATAGGGGGTCTCATCATGAGCCAACCTACCATGATCATTGGATACTAACATAAGTGACATTCCCACTATGGCTACCACACCAGGGCAATGGCCTTTGACATTTTCTTTTGTCAAAGGACAAGAGGTCTCATCACGAGCTAACTTGTTCACTTAAGTTACATTCTAGTGAGTGGCATTATCGTCATCTAGATACCAAACCAGGATAATGGTATTTTTTCGGGAAAATTTTAAATTATATATATATATATATATATAATAAAATAAAAATAAAATAAATTTTTTTTTTTCAAAAAGAATAGGGGGTCTCATCACGAGCCAACCTACCACGATCATAGAATAATAACCTAAGTGACATTCCCACTATGGCTACCACACCAGGGCAATGGCCTTTGACATTTTCTATTCAAAGGACAAGGGGTCTCATCATGAGCCGACTTGTTCACCTAAGTTACAATCTAGTGAGTGGCATTATCACTATCTGGATACAAAACCAGGATAATGGTCTTTTTGGAAAAGATGATTCAAATAATTATCAAGGATACATGCTCATCTAAGGGTTAAAAGGAAACCCTATCGAGGCTATGGATGCCTACTGGAAATAGTGGCTCTGCCTGTGGTATGGAAGTTTACCTTAAACACCAAGTTTTTGCGTGTCTCTAGATTTCCTTCACTCAATAACGAGGCTATCATTTCGGTTGTATTCAATAAAATGGAAAAGTAACAACATTATGATATGTGGGATATTATTTAAATGAACAGATTTAATTTATTCGGCATATGTATCCTTAAAAGAATTATTTTTAGTATAGGTATATTTCAATTCCACAAAAGAGGACTAATGTTTAATGATTACCGTTAAAATATGTTGTTTGAAAATAAATCATTGATCCCCATTGGCGGTGGCAGTACAATCATTACTTCTCACCATCAATACCTACACTAATTACTTTCCCCTACACTGACGGTCAAGTTCGACCTTCATATTAATGAGGGGAGTGGATGCATGACACGCTTCTCAATAAAGATAGTAATGATTGTAATAAATACCCACATTTGTAAACATTTGATGTCTCTGATATTTTCTATTTTTAGTAATTTTTCCTCCAAGCTGGTCTAACCAAGTCTGCTACCAGGAATGATAGTTGTCCACATTTTTTCACAAAATGGGTGGCAGAGGTGTGCACAGGGAGCCAACTTTACTACAGGTTACAAAGTAGGCAAGAGACATCCTGCACCGGCTAGGGTGGATGGAGTACTTCAACCATCTGCAAGGATATGACACGAATGTCACGCTTGAATTCTTTCATAATATACAGGGAGAAATATCTATGGTGTGAGGCATACAAATCTCAGTCACCCCAGAAATCTTAGTAGAGGTCATAGGATTCCCTACCACGGGTATTTAGTGGACAGAAAGATACACAACACTGAAGGAAGATGTGGAAACTTTCACAGACCCTGGGGAAGAATTGGATAAGAAGGGAAAGGGACTTAGTCCTAGTACCCTCAGAGAACCGTGGAAGGAACTGGTAGGGATAATTTAGTGGTACATCACCTGTGATGGACGATATGACGTAATTTGACCTCGCCACCTCAAACTGTTGGCAACTTTAAAACAACGGTTAATACTTAATCTACCTTTCTTTCTGAATTCCATATTACATGAGGTTGCCTTAAGAACAAAAAAATCCAAGGACCCTGTTACTGTTATCAGTCACCACAGATTAGTTAAATTGATAACAATTAAAGCACTGAGTCAAACTCAATTGACCTGGGATAACCTGATTGAGGCCAATAGACCTCCACAACTGGAGCATCTTGAATTATGCCATGAAGAACCACCACAGGAAATTGAAGATAGACAGGTAGAGGAGACTACTTCCCAAAGAGAAATCCCATATCCTCAAACTGAAGCTGAGACAGACCCTGCCCAAATCACATAGGCCTATACCTCACAAAAACAGGCATTAACGAAAAAGAGGAAGAGAGTAACAATTGTCCCTAGAACCATCATTCAGACAAGGAGAAGAAGAAGACGAATTCAGGAAACAACTGAAGCAATTCACGGTACAAAAAAACAGCCTAAAGAACTTTAGAACCCTACAGAACAGTCTCCATGGGAGAATGTTCAAGAAACTGGGAAAGCAGAATAGACCTCACCAAGGAATGATTAGGAAGACACCCAAGCGACATTAGAGCATCTGACAGAACAAATTTTGAAGAGCTATCAGGTAGAAATAGCCTAGGTTATGGGAATCTTGGGAACCTCAATTGATATAGGCACAAATAATTCAGAAAAATGCCCAGAACAAGCCTCCTCTTCAAAACCATCTAAAGATTGTCTTGATATTGAAATGTCTTTTCCAGAGGACATAGCACAGGAATAACCTCATCTTGAAATAAGAAGCCCTCTTGGATAGACAAAACATTTGCAAGGAATAGAGGAACAACCATCTATTGGCCAGAATGAAGAAGACCTTGAGACCTCTCATAAACAAAAATCAGCCAACAACCACAAGAAAATTATAAAGTTAAAAAAGGAAAACAAACTGTTGAAGAAAAAGGCTAAGAAGGATGAAGTATTGAAGCAAAAGGTGGGTAAACTCAAGGAAATTATTAAGGAATTGAGGAAACAGTTAGAACAAGCAGATAAGGCCCACAAAAGAAAGAAGAACAAAAGGGCCAGAGTGCAAGGAAGAAACCCTCTTCCTAAAGAAGAAATCAGTACAAATTCTGTAGAGATACAAACAGACCCTGAAGAAATAGTAGTAGAAGAAACAGTAGCTCAGAATGAGGAAGTAATTCCTGTAGAAACACAGGAAAATATGACATCTACAGAAACAATTGATGCTGAGGTGCAAACAAACACCCCAGTATTAGAGGAAATAGCTCAACTCCTTGAGGAGAATTCTACCATCAGGAGATTGGAGGAAGAATTGATGCAGTCTCAACAAACCCTGGCTCAAAACATAAATGAATTACTAACTATAGCAGAGCACCAAGCACTCCAGTCCCAAAAACTGAGTGTTATTGTGGACAGACTGGAAGTAGAACTTACACAGGTCCAACAAGAATTAACTCAATCCATGGAAGAGATGGGCGCTATGGAAGAATACCAAGCATCTCAATCTCAAGCACAGGGTGTCACCATTGATAAACTAAATGCAGAGATGGGACAAGCCCAACGGGCATTGGCTCAACACAAAGATGAGATGGCCACTAGGACTGAACATCAAAAGATTGTTAAACAACTAAAGGACATGACAGCAACAGAGAGTGAGACATATGCTATGCTCACCAGAGCCCAAGGGAAGATAAAAAAGGTGCAAACCCAATTAGAAAGAGATTTGGAGAAAATCAAAGAAATATGTGATGTCTACTCTGATGCTATTAATTGTAGAGCCCCTACCACCAATTACACTTTATTCTTCCTGGAACGATATCTTTTATTAAGAGTGAAGGCCATCAGAGCAGGTAAACCTATTTCATTTGCCACTGTACCTGAGTTTATTTCATGTTTCAGAGAGCAGGATGAAAAGGTACAATACTTTTTGTGTGAATTGTACTTTCATAATTTCATTCTGGAAGAAAAGAGGGAAGATAACCCTGGCCCATTCATATGTGACATACAGTTTCAGGCATTTCTGTCATTTACTCAGAACCAGGTCAGATGAGCTAAATCTCATAAAACTTTCCTAAAGAGGGAAGCTGGGCTAGATCTCTGGGTTAGGGGAGAACCTCCAAAGTCCTTTCCAACTAGTATGTGACATAAAACCTTTATGAAAAGAGGGGGGGTCATAGACTACTTATCCCCTATCCATATACAGGTTATACGTTCAGGTATCACTCATTTTAGGGAGCTTAAGGAGGAAGCTCTTGCTGCTTCTAAATTGAGATGGGATGCATCCTACAGTGAAGTAAAGAGTAGGGAACCCTTTGGGTACATGAATTTGTTTGCAGTTACCTACAGAATAGAGAGGTATTCTAGATTGCTCCAAGAGGAAGGGCCTTCTTGGATTGGGTGCAGATATAATCCCCCTATCATCTGGTTCCCTCCAGAAAGTTACCAAAAATATTATCAAATTAACAAGAAAAGGGAGGATGCTTCTTTTGGAGAACTCAAAATAAGTAATGGGTTTAGAAGGCCTGGTGAACCAACCTTTCCACCTTACAACATTACTTCTTTACATGTAAGATCTCAGCTTGCATGAGGACATGCAAGAAGGTAAGATGGGGGGTATGTTAGGTTATGAAAAAGGTATAAATATCTTCCTTTTTCCCACATTTCATGATATCATCTTGATTGACTTTTCGATTAGTTAGGAGAAAATAGAATAGAAAATGAATAATATACCCTTTAGCATTATTGTTGAAGTTAGATTACATAGATCCTAAAATATGATTGGAATTGTCTGGTTTTATTATAGGATTGGTTAAATATTGTCAAACCCAATATAGCAAAGGAAATCTTGAAGATACACAAGCTATTGGAGGTTGAAGACTTTATGGCGCAAGGCAGTTTTGAAGATGATCAAGTTTCTTATATTGTAACTTTATAATAGTAAAAGAAATCCTGAGGATCTCTTGATCCTAAAGATAGCTTAATTTACCCAGATTATTGTAATATATAAGGGGTAAATAGATCTTGAAAAGATAGAGAAGAATTGCATCCAATAACTCAGAACTTAGAATTGTTATGCGTTAGCAGTTTTTGTAAAATATTGTACCAGCTATGAAATTAATAAAAGTGTTGAGTGGTTTTACCATTTCGATATACTGAATTTCAAATAGAAGTTCTTCTAAGGACTAAGGGCCCAGTCTGAAGGAGCTACTGTTCGACCTGTAAATGTATTAGTTCAATTTCTGTATTGTGATTCGATTCTCTTTTACAGAAGTTAAATGAATGCATCAATGTGTTGATGATTTTATGTCAATTGCAAGAAATAAATATTTCCTTAAGCATTAGATGATTGTTTCTCCAATTCCCATTACTGAGATTTGATGCATGATAGTTCCTCATAAGTTCACATTTACTTAGTTTACATTTGTTGTTCATTTTACTTAGTTTACATTTGATGTTCCTTTTACTTAGTTTACATTTGTTGTTCCTTTCCATTAGAATATAGTTGTTGTTCATTTCAATAGAAGTACAATTGTTGTCTCTTTTAGATTAGATTACAGTCTCTGTTTCTTTCCATAGATAGAGTAATTCACCTTTTTCTTTCCAGCAATTGGATTCATAATAATAGTAATTTTTGCAAGTCTTTATGTAGATTCAATTATTGCTCTTAAAATGAATTCAATAGATTAATTAGTTCCTTTCCATTGCACAACTTTAGATTTCAATTCTTAGAATCTTTAATGAATGTTTGAGGAACTTGATTGTTGATAAAATCATATTTTCTTTCACTGCACGATTTTAGCCTCTACGAGCTATCTGCATAGACTTTGTCGATATTCTTTGAGATAAAAGATGAATCCTCAGGTTGATAAATTAATGTTGAACTAAGGTTGTTTTTAGACATATTTGAACATCAGTTTTAAGGCCATCCCCAAAAAATTCCTTCTTGACCCTATGGTAGGTTTTCAAAAATCTAGAGTTCCCTCCTACTAGAGAGGTGTGCAATTCCAATAGTACCTTTTGTTTGAGTTGGGAGTTCTTACATAAATATAAGTGATCTTTGTACCATAGTGAATCATTTTTCCATGTAAATGTATCTGATGTACTGGAATCGTGTTGCAACCTTTGAATGAGACTCCACACATTTTTGTCATTCTTTCATTCATCCCTTGCTTCTACTATCCAATCAGGTTGGATGATCAAGATAGCACAGAGAAAGGCCTCAACATATTCATCCTTTCTTGAGAGTGCATCTGCCACAACATTTTGCTTCCCTTTTTTATAGACGATTTCAAAATCATAACCCAATATCTTAGTTACCCGTTTTTTTGTTCTTCTGAAGATAGTCTTTATTCCAAGAAGTATTTAAGACTATCATGATTTATTTTGACCTTGAAGTGCCTACCTACTAGGTAAGGACGCCATTTCTTCAATGCATGTAGTATTTCCATCATTTCCTTCTCATAAATGGGTTTATGTAAGTCCTTTCCCTTGAGTGGTCTACTTTCAAAAGCTAGGGGCCTTCCTTCTTGCATTAGGACAACACCAATTCCATTTCCTGAGGCATCACATTCCACAATAAAGGTTTTTTTGAAGTTTGGAGTGGTCAAGACAGGAGCTTTGCACATCACCTCTTTAAGTTGTTCAAAATATTTAGTTTCCTTTGGAGTCCATGAAAATGCATCCTTTTTAGTTAGTGTCGTTAAATGTGCTGCTATTCTTCCATAGTGCCGAACAAACTTGCGGTAGTAACCTGTCAAACCCAAAAATCCTCTAAGATTCTTCAATGTTTTGGGAATCGGCCAGTCCATCATGGCCTTAATCTTGTCAGGGTCTTCCTTGACACCTTCATGAGATACAATATGACCCAAATACTCTACCTCCTTCACTCCAAAAAAACATTTGGATGGTTTGGCATATAGTTTTTTCTCCTTTAGTAGTTGTAGCACCTTGTCAACATGTCACACATGATCCTTCTAAGACTTTCTATAGATTAGTATATCATCAAAAAATACTAACACAAATTTTTGAAGGAAGGGATTGAAAATGGAATTCATCAACCCTTGGAATGTGGAAGGTGCATTTGTAAGGCCAAAAGGCATGACCAAAAATTCATAATGGCCTTCATGAGTTCGGAATGTTGTTTTTGGGATATCTTCTTCTTTCATTCTAATCTGATGATACCGTGAACGGAGATCCAACTTTGTGAAATAGATTGCTCCATGTAGTTCATTTAACAATTCATAAATGATGGGAATGTGAAACTTATCTTTAATAGTGATCTTGTTGAGCTCTCTATAATATGGACATATACGCCATGAGCCATCTTTCTTGAATACCGTTACCACCGGTGCAGAGTAAGAACTTGGCTAGGTCTAATAATTCCAGCCTCTAACATTTCTTCAAGCATGCGCTCAATTTCACTCTTCTGGGAATAAGGGTATATGTATGGCCTGATGTTAGGAGGAACACTGCCAGGAATTAGGTGAATATCATGATCATGTTTTTGAGTAGGTGGAAGACCTTTGGGAATATCTTCAAATACTTCAGAATTCTTATCAATGATCCCTTGGAGATCTTGAGGAATAGATGTCTTAGATGTTTGAACATCTAGTGAGCATAGTTGCGCAATAACACCTTGATGCCCATTTTTCAATAATTTTTTCATGCACCACCCATGGGTATAGAAATCATTGGACTATTCGTTACATATTCCTCCATAGTAATATTGATCTTATTGCATTTTCCTGAGAAATTGATAGTTCCTCCATCTGCAATCATTACTTGAAACTCTGGCGCTGGATATACAAAGCAATTGAGATCTTTGGCTAATTTATAGTGAATGAAATTATGAGTACTACCAAAATCAATTAGGACTATTACATTTTTCTTTTTGATATATCCTTCAATCTTGATGGTTTGAGGAGTGCTAATTCTAGCCAATGCATTACACAATATCGTGGGAGTCAACTCTTCAGACAAAATTGCTTCTACATTTTCATCTTGAGATGGTTCTTGTTCTTCTTCCTCTTCACAATCTATGTAGAATAATTTCTTCTCACCACACTTATGTCCCTTACTGTACTTGTTGTCACAATTAAAGCATAAACCTTTTTCTTTGCTTTCCTCTAATTGTTGAGGTGTTAACCTTGTAGGTTGAGGTGTTTTAGAAGAAGGAGCATTATTCTCTCTACAGATGTTAGGATTGGTCCTTCTAGTAGCCGTAGCCATATTTTTACTTTTAACATTTCTTGCCACCCTAAATGCATTCTCCAATGATTTGGGTTCCCAAAGGAGAACCTCATGTTGAATGTTATCCTTTAAAGTTCCTATGAATACATCAATCAAGTGCTCATCTAGAATATCTGTTACCTTTATATTCAATCTTTGGAAGTTCTCAATGTGCTCTGTAACTGAACCCTTTTTCTTGAGGTTTATCAATTGTCTAAAGAAGGTATTGCTCCTTGTATCCTCATAGTGTGCTATCATTTCTTCCGTGAAAATTGTCCGAGTGACGAGTGATTTGCGAGAACAAAGACATCGATACCATACAAATTGATTGGGTTCTAAATATAAAGAAGCAATTCATACCTTTTGTGTATGTGGCACATTATGTAGATAAAATAATTGCTCCATCTGAAGTATCCATGTGATTGGGTCCTTGCCATCAAACTTCCTCATATTGATCTTAGGAACGTGGTTGGTCTTCAACCTAAATTTGGAGTTTCTCCATTCTCGATTCACCTTCCTTGTGTCCTCATAATGAATTTCATGGGATACATTTTCACTTTCAAGTGTCCTCTCTATTAGGAATTTTTTCAATCTTTCCATGATCTCCCCTTTTAAACCATCCATCTTAGTATTTATTACCTCAAACTTAGCTTCTGTTGAATTCATCATCTCTTGTAGTTCATCTTTTGTTACTATCTTCTTTTGTAAATCATTTATGTCCCTATGCATTTCTTCACCTTCATCAAGAGTCCATGTAGGATTTTCTAGAGGCTTATTTGGTGTAAAAGTTCCCTTTTTGGGTGGCATGTTGGCCAGGTATCACTTTTGAACCTTGATTTTGAGGTGGTTATGCTAAACAATATTTCTTCTGCTGTATCTCCAAAGTTTCGGCCCTTCTGGGTATGAAACTTTATTTTTTGTAGTTCTCTGATATTTCTTCTCTGCAATGCCATAGGTATGATCAAAATTGGATGTGCCAAATGGAATTTACAGTAACTTCCCCACAACTTGATGATTTTTGGCCTTTCCAGGAGATCTAACTTGTATAGCATTCCCAACACAAAATAATTGATATAATATTATGAAACTCATAAAAACAATACTACAGATTGTAAACTATCCAATGCAACTAGTCTCACTCAATTTGGATACTCTAGGAAGAAGTTATGATTGTTTTACCTGGAACACCTTCTTGAGACTAGTCGATAGGACTAGTCAGATACCCTATCTTCCACAGGGTGTATCTAAAAGTGTAAAATGACCCGAAAGATGAAATTTTTATCACATATACCTTACTAATTTATGTAAATATCCTCTAGAGTTCAGGGTATGAAACGTTATAGAAAAAAAGTTATAGCAAAAATTCCGCAATGACTCAGTTCAGGATGATCCCTGAACCCTATCTTGCATAGACTGTATCTATGAAAGTATAAGGCCTCGGTAGATGAAATGTTAACCCAACATACCTTGATCTATATACTAAATATCCTCCAAGACGTTCCTTCTTAAACGTTGTAGAAAAAAGGTTATAGTGAAAATTCCAAGGTGTCTCAGATGTAGCAGCGAAACCCCAAGACCTTGAGCTCTGAAATAAATAAAATAACATAAAGCCGACATAAATAAAATAAAATTACTAATGTAATATGCCCCAATTAAGGGGTAATGAGCCACTATTTAGGGCTTAACATTGATTCTGATCATCTTTCGTTATTTTTTCCAAGGGGGTTTTTAACCAACCTGACTCGATGATTCTGTTGTTTGTCTCTTGAATTTCATGAATCCTCCAACCCGAGAGTCCTGTCAAGTCCATATTCAAAATAAATGAAGTTCTCTACCTGATCATCAAGATCCTACAATCTTTTCTCGATGGATTTTCAAATACCTCAGAGTAGTGAGTATTACACTCCCATTATACTCCTACCTAAGTTTTGAATATATTGAAGTTATTGCTCGAGCTATAAATTCTTCATCTCCAGTCGAAGGCATCACTAGCTTCTTGAAGATGCATATTGTACTTGTATATATTTGACTGATTTTGAGATGTAAATCCGTTGTGTATTTCTCATGGCTACACTTTGTATATTTATATGACAAGGATATGTAGTGCTCTTGATTGGAAGCCGTGATTTAGCTCATCCTGAGCATGGGTATTCCTGCCTCGGAGAGATAATTGTTGTTTTGCAAATGGAACCTCCCAAACTCTAGTCCTGGGCTAACTCAACTTCATGCATTCTCTCTGGTGAATATATTGTAATGTATTTCGACCATCAGTTTCTCTTTCGACCTCATAAATTAGGGGGCGTATGTTATATCACTAAAATTTTCTACCTATCCATACATGGCATTGGCCTTCCTACTTGCATAATTTTCCAAATCATTGTTGAAGAAATATATTTAAAAAACCATTCTTGGATCATGTACATGCCCTTATGCACTACTGTCTGCGTACATACTCAGGTTGATGCATTACTTCCCACGTACATACTCAGGTTGTTGCACCACTTCCCGCATACATACTCAAGTTGCTTCAATATTGCCCGTGTACATATTCAGGCTGATGCACTACTTCCCACGTACATACTCTAGCTGCACCACTGCATCCTAAGTACATACACGAGTTTCAGAATAAACATCTCACGTTTACCTCCAAAAGTTGTAAAAAATAAAAAGTTGCAAGGAATTCAATGGAATTAGTAGGCTATTGGAGGTTTCCCAACCAATTCACCGGTTGTATCGTGTCCCCAAACTGAATAACTATCACTTTTTCATATAAAAGGAGGTCTTGGGGTCTCATTCCATAATCAAGCATTAGAACGATGAAACTCAACACAAATCCCTTTCCTTCCTTGCCGAAGTATTTGCAACCTTTTTTGAGTTATTTCCTCAACATTCCCTCTCTATCCCTTTTCTCCCATACAATCCCTACCCTTCCCTTGAAGTGATAAAATGATTGGGAGAGGAGGCATTTGGAAGGTGAACTTGAAGCATTATTAAGAGGATCATGGACCATGTTCGTGGAGTGTCAATCTGCAAAGGTTTTAATTTCTAATATTTGAATATTGAATAAAATAATATTTTTCCCTATCCCAAATGATATATTTATGTCTTTTATTTGGTTTATTCATAATGATTTATATCTAAACCTAATTGATGAATAGACATATAATATTGGTATCATTTTTTTCCTAAGAGCTTATGCAGGTCAACTCTGGGAGGAGACCAACATCCAAGGAGGAAACAAAGCTCGAGGAGGTCAACATCAAACATTTGGATCAAGGGTATTTCTTCTGACTTACTCTTTTATCACTTTCTATTCATCTGTGTGGAATGTTTGGGGTAGTTTAGTAATTAGATTATATTTTAAGGGAGTTCATTGCTCTGTCTATACTTAGAACCCTGGTATAGTTATAGGGTGATTTTCCCGCTAGCAGAGGTCCACATTAAACACTCGGTGCAAGCCAAGGAAGTGGGAAATGTTAAGATCAAACGAATTGTCACCCAAAGCCTTAGTAATGGTGTAAGTTCCATAGAGGAGTGGATGAATCTTCTGATGAGGTCCTGTAACGATTTATTTTCTAAAATGTAATCAAACTTCATCTCCCATCTGAAACTTGTGGGGAACCAGGTGTTGATCATGGTGTTGCTTGTACTTGGAATTGTACTTCTAAAAAATATCCGGAACATGTTGGTTGATGTGCTGGATTCGTTCAATGAACTAGGTGGCTTTGTCGACTTCAGTTTGAGAATGGTATGAGTCTACATGTTTGGACGCAAGGGGTAGTGCAACATCCATGGGACACAATGGATAAAATCACAACCCCACCTTAAAGGGGTTGTGGTCAATTGATATATGTATGGCTTTGTTGTGACTATGTTGAACATATGGAAGACTCTCATGCCATGTTCAGGGATGCTTGGAATTGTACTTGCACAAGATATGCATGATCATCCTGTTGACGACCTCAGTTTGGCCATCCGTTTGGGGGTGGAAGGATGTGGATTTGGTGATCTTGGTGTCTAGCCATGACCAGAGGTTTGACCAAAATGTGTTGAGGAACTGACTGTCCCGATATGAGATGATGGTATGTGGTATCCCAAAATGAACCCATATGTGTTCAAGGAAGAGCTTGGTAGTGGCCTCTACTATGATTCTCTTCTTGCAGGCGTACATAATCACTATCTTGGAAAATCAGTCAACAACCATGAAAACATGGTCATTTCCATTCTTGGTTGAAGGATGTCCCAACATGTAGTCCATCAAAATATATTCCTAGGGATTATTTGAAGTAGGAAGAGGGGTGTACATGTCTTGTTTATTAATGTTTGGTTTGGCAATGGCGTTGGCCATGCAAGACCTGATATACTTGTTGAAATCTTATCGAAGTTTTGGACAATAGAAATGTCGTTGCAACATTGCCATTATCTTTTCTACACCGAATTTTCCTACCACCCGACTATAGTGAGATTCCCAAATAAGCTTTGATCACTCACTTGATGGGATGAAGAGATGGCCCAGATGGTACAACAACCCATCCTAAAGATGGAAATCAGTGAAAGTTTTGTTTGTGCACAACATAGGGTAGGTATTGGAAAAGTTAGGATCTCTCTCATAGATTTGGGGCCATATGGAGGTCTCATGCCCTCAAGAGTGTAGCATCGTGGTTAGTGTTGCGACTAGAGGTCGACTAATGTAGTCAGCAACACGGTTGGTTCTACCTATCTTATACTTGATGTTGATATGGAACTATTGAAATTATGTGGACCACTTATAATGGAGGTAATTTTGTAGGTTTCCTTATGTCTGCATGAACTGTAGAGGATTATGATCAGTGTGGATGATTATCGCCTTCCCGAGAATGTAATTCCTCCATTGGCGGAAATCTTGTATAGTGGAGTACATTTATTTTTCATAAGTGGGGCACATCCCTATGGTATCTAGTAGTGTCTCCCTATGATAGGCCACATGATGTCCATGTTGAGTGAGAACTACACTGAAAACATAGTCTAAAGTATTTTTCTCAATCTCAAAAGGTTATTGCAGGTCAAGTAATGAGAGCACTGAGGCTGAGCACAATAACTACTTCAAATCATCGAACGTTTTTTGTTGCGACTGGCCCCACACAAATTTCACCTTGCCAACACCCCTGGTCACTTGTCTAAGGGCCCATGTAATGTGGGAGAATCCCAACACAAACCTGTGATACAAATTGGCAATGCCTAAGAAGCTTCAAAACTCAGTGAGTGTGGTTAGGGATGGAAAGTCACGCATGACCTGGATATTCCCTAGATCAACATGTACCCCATGCTCATCAAAAATGTATCCTAGGTACTAGAACCTGTTCATGCCAAATGAACATTTTTCAAAATTTTCATATAGCTTGTGTTGTTGCAGAGTGTGGAGAACCTACTGAATATGTTGCAAGTGTTCTTCCCAACTCTTGTTGAAGATGAGGATGTCGTCCAAATACACCACCACAAAAAGTATTGGTGAAAGGTTGTAATATATCATCCATCATCCTGATGAAAGTTGTTGGGGAATTTGTCAAGCGAAAGGGCATGACCAACCATTCTAAAATGTGTTCTTTGGAATTGAAGGTAGTCTTCCATACATCGGTATGCTCTATTTGGACCTAGTGGTAGTCATACTTTGAATCAATATTATTAAAGTATTTGGGCCCCTTGAGCTGGTCAAGGAGATCATCAATTCGGGGAATTGGGTATTGTTTCCTAACTATGATTTTATTGAGGGCCCAATAATCAATGCAGAGTGACCAGGTCCTGTCTTTCTTCTGCACAATCACAATTGGGCTTACATAAGGTGATGATCTTGGTTGAGCGTTCCCCTTTTTGAGTAGCTCTTAGATATGACACTTTATTTCCTCATTTTATGACAAAGAGAGGTGATAGACTATCCCATTGGGTAGAAGTTCTCTAGGGGTTATATTGATTGAGTTCTTGACCCGACAGTGCAGAGGTACCTCGATGGGTGAGGAGAATATGTATTTGTATTCTTCCATGACCTTATCCACTTGCTTCTATTGCGTAGAGAGATGTTTCATGGAGGCCATGGATGTGGATGTAAATTTTTTCTCAATTTGAGTGAGAATCATGAAGAATACAAAATTTCCAGTCTGAGAGACGACCTTCCTGCATTGCTTGGAAGAGATCAAGAAAATGGAAGTAGGTGGGACTACCTTGGGTATCCTATACAATTTCTTGTCCAATGTAATGATAAAACTATGAGGACTAGACTCGTATACAACATGACATTTCCATAAATAAGGTTGTCCAAAAAGAACATCACAAATTTCAAGTGGGGAGACATCACACAATACCTCATTTCTCCCTTGTTATTGGATAAATTGGTGAATGTGGACATAAAATGATCTCCCTAGATCCACCTAGATCTAGAAAAGAATGAGAAAGGACATGGCGCTTTCCCTAAGATTAATCATCAAATTTACTATCAAAGAAGATATGGGTGACATACCTTTGAATCTTGCTTCCTTATATCTTTTTTGTCACTGCTTCACTCCGGTGCTTTTGTGCTATTGATCTTGCAATGAAACAAAAACCAACCAAAGTGAAAGAAACAATAATATATTTAATGAAAAATTATACATGTCATCAAGGAGTCATGTGATGAAATGAGAATGTTTTTATGGGAAAGAAACCTGCCATCGTATTATATTAAGCAAAAGTGGAAGATACAACCAAATCGCCTTGATGTTGCAAGGTTCCCTTTTAGTGGCCCTTTTCTCCAACACACACACTTGCTTCAAACTTGCATGAAGATGACCCACAATAGCTTGATGAAACAATGGAGATCTCAAACATAAATTGAAATAGAGTTCCTCACACAATCTTCAACCTATTCCTTCATAAATTTCTTACTTGATCTTGCTTTCTTTTTGCTTAACCTTTTCCATGAGAAATCCATCATTATATAGGAGAAGGAGAAATGGTTAAAGGGATTAGGATGATCCCACCAAATCAGAGAAGCTAGTAGGATCCCAACCATACGGATGCCACCTCATATTCTAGAAGATTCCCTTATATAACCTTTTTGAACTTCGTCCCTTTTCTTAGTCTTAAAACACCATCGCACCTTGTCTATAGAGCAACTTGCAGAAATTTTGCAAGCTAGGTTAAGGATAGCCTGCAAAAATCAAGCATTTCCACACTATGTATTACTCTTAGCTTGTGACGTCCTTCTAAAAACAAGTTTTGTAGAGAGAAACCAGTTACTTTTCTCATGAAAAATATCCTTTTGAGAGCTAGAACACATGCTTGTGACCAAAATAATGTGTAACATCCCTTGGCAGAGCCATTCGATGTTGTACGGATGTGGGTGTAGTGTTGTCGGCATAGACAACCGCTTGATGTCCTCCACCGAGATGAGTTTCTTCTGGCTACCACTATAAAATATGAAGTTCACTGGAGTACCCTTCACCCACATATGTGAATGAAAGAGGCACTCACCTTCCTCTGGTTCATCAGGTTCACTGAGGTGGACCTTGGTGGTAGAAATGGTGGCACTCATTTTCGCATCAATGATCCATCTCCCTTTTTCTAGTTATGACTTAGGTTCAGAGCCCACATCTAATTTATATTCTTTCACCTTGGCCACCAATGAATACTTTGAGTTGTGTTCAGGGGTGTTATACTCAGGGATCTTATGGAAATCACACCACTTCCCAGTGTCTTTCTTTGTCTTCCCATTGTCCTTCTTTGTTTGTAGTTTATATTGGTTTTCCTAAAGTTTTCCATCCTTTCTCTGCACTTTTTTATGCAGGTTAGGGCCACCTTTTACCTACTTCTATCACGAGGGGTTCACAGAACCAAACTTCTGCATCTTTTGTTTCAATTTCTGCTCAATTTTGAAATCATATCGATAGGCCGCACCCAAGAAAGAGATGTCCAAAAAATCCCTTTTTTTCTAGATGTTTCTATGTAGATCGCCACAATAATTGAGGAGAATAGGTCTCTCAGAGTCTTTGATACCCATCTTGGTGCACAAGGTATGGAAGACATTCATGAAATTTATCACTATTTGGTCCCTTTCTTTCCATAGTGTGGTCCATCTTGTATATACGTCATCATAACTTCCAACAGGGTACTATGTTTCCTTAATAACATCCCTGAAATAAACCCAAGTGGGTGTGACTAAAAATAATGTAGATCCTTTTTTTTCCTTTTTCTCACAAAAAGTCTCCCACCAATATTTGACATGGGGGATGTCTTTAGGGAGAAAAAATGTAAATGTTTCTCTATCAGAAAATTCATGGATAAAAAAATACCCTTCTAGAAGGTTTAACCATTTTTCTACAACATATGCATCTATTTTACCATCAAATATATAAATATCAAAACTGATCTATACCTTGAAGGGGACAGTTCCTTCACTCGAGGAAGATGTGTTTTCTATTGGTAGTCATCAAAGGATTTAAGCAAAATTATCCATCATCGTTTTTCTCTGTCGCACGAGGGATTCCTTGAGAAATAGTTTAAAGGGATCTCCTACCCCATCGTCTCCCTTTTCGTCCCCCATGGGAGGTCGTCAGGTTTAGTGAGGCCGATCTTGAAAAGGTTCAACTAGTTCAAGTTCCAACTTCTTATACCCTAACCTCGTTGGGGACATGCACAAAGAAACAAATGAAGAGTAGACTGCTCTAATACCACTGATCTAGATTTATGATAGAAATTAAATGAAACAATGATCTATAACATTAACAGAGATATAAAGAAAACAAAAACATATATACAATGAAACTTAACTTCTATTCAATAAAGAAATATACTAAAACTGTAAAATGCAGAATGAAACAATCTTGCTCGAATTGTAGTAGCTAATCTCTGAGAAGAGATGTGGTTGTTATGTGAATTCATTTGATCACATTAAAATGAGGCCTCTGGGCCTTTTTAGCATCAATAATTAATCCAAAAACCCTATACATCCAAAAACCTAACACTAGGAGATCAAGCACCAAAAGTCACGTGGGCCCCAATAGGGTAAATTGGTACATCAACTTCCTGGGGTTGTAACTTTTTCATATGATATTTGTTTTAGGCGCACAATATCCTATTGGAAAGGTATATTTGGGGACTAAAAATGTTTTCATCTCACTCTAACTCCAACTACAGTGTGATTGTGGTGAGCCCAAAAAACATTGTTTAGGGCCTCAAAACGACCTCGAAATTTTAGGACCCGAAAAGCTAGAAAATAAATTGCCAAGATAAAAAAATGTATGTGAGCCAGTTGGAAAAGGTGGGTGACCACCGATATTCACCTGGATCAATAACACTAATTTGAAAATTATAATAAAACTTGGATTTCCCTGGATGCAATTTCTATTCCAAGGGGTATACATCCTGTACCTAAGAATACTGAGAAATTTCTTCCAAACTTTGACCCTAAAAATAAATAATATGGTAATGATCATATGAAGAGATTTAGGATTGAATTATTTTTTATGAATGTATAACATGAAGATGTGGTATGTATAATTTTCCCTTACACGTTTGAAGGGAAATCATCTACCTGATACTTCTCTCTCAACCAAGGATTGATTATAAGTGGAAACACTTGAAGCCGCATTTTTAGGAGAATTTGGAGATGAAAAAATACCAGTAATTTTGGTTTTAGAACAATATAGAATCAAAATGTGTTCAAAAAAAAATTTCAAAGATTTTAATCATTAATGAATAAAATACTAGATGTTTCTAAACATGTTGTGGATGTTACCATCAAATTTTACACATCAGTGTTTCTAGTAACTATTTCCAGTTTTTTCGAAAGAGAAGATACTTGTAAACTTGAAACAACCTTTAAAGAGGATATAAAGTGGAAAAAGACATGGTCAGTCTAAAAGGGAATCCTGGGTTAGACAATGAACAAGGTATTCCATCTAGTAAAAAGAAAACCCTTCCAACCAAAGATCCTTCTGAGAAAAAGGATGAATATTCTATGGATATGGAAAGCCTATAGATAATTTTGAAGAATTTATCCAATGATATTATTTATTTAAAAAGGAATCCTACAAAAATCAAATCTACTAGAAATCTTTTCAAAAATCCTTTTAAGAAGAATTTTCCTCTGACCAATAAAACTTCTCCACCTACTGAAGGAATTAATATGGATGATTTTGTCAATGTGTTAAAATATATTTCATATGGTGGGGAGACCAACTCAAGTTGGTAATATGGAGAATAATAGGAAGAGGAAACAAAAAAGTAAGACCAATTAGGTGATGGAGAAGAATCCTCCAAAGAAGAAGTTAATTATTTCTCGGATGTTTCTCGTAGCTTATTTAGAGTATATGAGGATGATGTTGAAAAGATCCATTTTCCTAATATTATTATAACACTAGAAGTAAATTAAAAACTTCATCATCATATGCTCCTTCTACTTCTGAGCCTACCAAGAAAGATTCAACTGCCCATAAGACCACTTCCACAATTACATATTCTTCATCTTCCTCTATTTTAACTAATATAGAATACAACTTTGTGGGAGATATGCAGAAGACTAGGGATAATATTTATTTGTTTGAATTATTAAAGTTATGACAAATTCAAGGGAATTTCATCAAGCCTCTTCAAGGATCATCTTCATGTAAAGGAAAATATGCCTTTGTTGTGGGAAACAAAGATAATGGAAATTGGTTTAGAGCATAGATTCTAGGAAGAAAGTGACAAAGGAATTAATTGTTCCTTGATTGGTAAGTAGTAAAAAAATATACTACTCCTCCTTTTCTTCTGACTTTTCAAATATTTCATAGAAATATGCACAACTCTATGGTTTATTTAGGTGCTTCCTCTAATGTGATTTCCTATACTAGGTCTCAGAAGTTAAACGTTGAACCTAAAAATCTTAACATTCATATTGTATAGTTAGATATATCAACTATCAAAGTGATAAGAGAACTCAATAATGTCTTGATAAGATTCGCTTCCAATCATAATGTTCACCAAGTTATTAATATCATTGTACTAGACATCCTTGAATCATATGGGGTACCTTTAAGGAGATATTGGTCAGAGAAATTAAATGGGTAGTTTTCTACTAATTGGTTCCATCTTTGGTTTCCTTATAATGGATAATACAATAACATTAAAGTTAATTGAGAAATATAAATGAATCACACCGTTACAAACCTAAATGATCCCAATGAATGTATGGTGTTCAAAAATTCAATTTTGGAAAATTATTGCTCAGATGCCTTATTTAAATATTTTATTGTTGATTCATCCCCCCTTGTGGATTCAAACAAGAAATATAGAATCATTCATTGCACACATATTTTTGAGCCCAACTATAGTATAGTAGATAGAAATGTTTCTAACTTATATTTAGAGACTAACTTAAATTTATACTCCAATTTAGATTTAAATACTAACATTTGGAGTTTATATTTTGATGGATCCAACTCTAATGAGGGTGTAGGTGTTGATTGTATCCTCAAAGACCTTAAAGGTAACAAATTATTGATAGCTTCTAGGCTTGAATTTGAATGTACCAATAAAACTATTGAATATGAATCCCTAGTTCAAGGATTAAGAAACGAAATTGACATGCAAGGTAAAATTATTGAATTTTTTTGGTGACTCTAAAATAGTCATAAGACATGTACGTAATAAAATCCATTGTATTTCTAGTCATCTAAAACGTTACCCACAAGAGGTATGGGATTTGATAGGGAATGCTTATGCTTTTAACATTACTCATATTCCTCAGTCTTTAAATTTTGATGCTGATCTCTTAGATAATATATCTTCTAGGTTGATTCCATTAGAAGGATTCATGTCTAATATGTTTTCTATGGAATTTTTATATAGGCCCTCAATACTATAAAATATAACCAATTTGAGGGTGTTTGATTATGATGAACAGATCATCAATTTCCTTTCTATGAAAGATGATTTTAAGGATTCTTCCATTGATGAGTTACAACATGATGAAACCTTGTACATTTATATAGAATGTTGTGTAGAGAAAATAGTTGAAAGTAAACAAATCCCAAAGAATTCCATTTTGAAATTTGTTATAAGTTTGGAGAAACTATATGATATTCAAGACAAATTCAAGAGTGTGCCCAATTTTAAAACCAATAATAATCCTTATACTATCAAGCTTGGAGCCAACTGTACTCCATAAAATATAAATTCCTTCATCAAATTATTTAGAGAGTATAAAGACATATTTTATTATACTTATGATTATCCTAAAACCTTTGATACTAATATCATCCAACATGTAATTCCATTAAAATCATATATAGAACCTTTTCAACCAAAATTGAGAAATATGCAACCTAATCTAAAACCTCTCATCAAAGGAGAGTTGAACAAATTACCTACCTACAAAATATATTTTCTTGTAATACATATCCAATGGATAGAAAATTTAGTCCTAGTAAGAAAACATAATGGAGGAATCATACTATGTGTGGACTTTAGAAACTTGAACAAAGATTCTCAAAAGGACAAATACCATGTTCCTCCTATGGAGAAAATCTTGCAGTGTGTTTCATGGTATGAAATTCTCTCTCTTCTCGATGGTTTCTTAGGATATTATATATTCCTTTTTTCTCATGAAGATCATTTGAAGGCAACCTTCAGAACTAAATGGGGAACATATGCTTATAGAATGATGTCATTTGGATTGATAAATGTTGGGCCTACTTTTTATAGAGAATGGGCATTACCTTCCTCTGACTAATTTCCAAATATTTGGTTGTATACTTCAATGATGTAACTATTTTCTATAAAAATAGAAGAGATCATTTCAATCACCTCAAAAATATTTTTGACAAATGTAGGAGTTATGGAATTTATTTTAATCCTAACAAATATTCTTGCAGTGGATGAAGGAAATCTTATAGGATTGATTGTGTCAATTCAGGGATAATGATCGAACCTAAAATAAAAAAGACCATTTCTAAGATTGTCTTCCATCAAAACAAGAAGTCTATGCGATACTTTCTTGTAAAAATAAACTTTGTGCACAAATTTGTCCCAAGCTTCTCTATGACATTCAAACCACTACAAGAAATGATAAAAATAAATGGATGATTCAAATGGGGACCGAAATAAGAATAATATTCTATCCATATTGGGGAAGATATAGATAGAGATACTACTTTAATGAGCCCTAATTTTGATAAATATTTCATCTTGGACATGTTTTATTCTGAGACTACATATGCAAGGGTATTAAATCAGAAGAATCATGAAGAGAATGAACTTCCAATTTCATTTATGAGTTCAAGATTACAAGGGGAATAACTCAAGTACCCCAGAGTTAAAAAAAAAAGCCAATTCCATTTTCAAATATCTCAAGCAATTTAAACCATATCTTCTAAAATCCAGAACCAACATTATAGTACCTTACCCTACAATAAGGAATTTCTTTGTACACAAAGATTTAGGTGAAAAAAGATTTCATGTACAAAGATTTTGGTGAAAAAAGATCTCATTGGATGATTGCAATACAAGAATATGATTCACAAATTAAACCTGCAAAAATTGTGAAAGGGAACAATCCAGGTGGATATTGGTGGCCACCCACCTGTTCCACTAATTTTGAATGGTTCTACATCTTAGTAGTTTTTCTACATGTTTTCAGGTCCCAAACTTCTGGGTCTGTTTTGAGGCCCTAAATGACCATTTTTGGTGCAACGATTCCCACTATGTACTTGGAGTTAGATATTGGGCCATTCAGAATGTGTACTTCTCGGTTAGACCTTTGCAATAGGACACTGAGTGTATTGAATATAAATCCTATGAAACATTTGTGCCCCCGGGAAGTTGGCGTATCAACTAACCACACCATGGCACACAAACCTTTTGACATTTCATCTTATAGGGTTAGGGTTTTGGATGTTATGGTTTTCTATGTTTAGGGTTTTGGATTTTTAGGGTTTTATCATTTATGATTTATGTTAAAATGCATTTTCAACCTCTTTGTAATCATATTTTTGCGAATGATCATAGCCGACACATCTCTTTCTTCAAGGATAAGATACACCAAGCTAGTTTGTGTGCTTTTCATTTTATAGTATTTTGTACTCCATTCATTAATAGAATATAAGTTTAACATTGTTACTATGTTTCTTGCAATATCTTGGTATTATTTCCTTTTGTATCTTTGCCTTCATTTTTTTCTCAGCATTATCCATATTACTGGTATCAGAGCCATATTCTCTTCTTTTTTTTCTCGGTGCATGTCCTCGACAAGGTCAGGATATCAAGAGTTGGGTATTGAACTAGTTGAACTTGGGAAGAAAAGTTCCACTGTATGAGGTATCCTCCCATGGTAGAATAAAAGAGAGATGATGTAGGATATCTTATAAACCTATTGCTCAAGGAATCCCTTGTGAAAAAGAGGAACTAGATGATGGATAATTTTTTCTATATCCTTCAACAACTTCTAACAACAATGGAGGAACCTTAAAAAAACAATCACTTCAGAGGTGTGATGCCCTTCAAGGTACAGATTAACTTTGATATTCCTTTATTTGAAGGCCAAATAGATGTCAATGATTAGGAAAAATGGTTAAGTATGATAAAGGGTTATTTTTCTATCCAAAAATTTTCCAGCAGTGAAAGAATCACCTTCGCACTCCTTAAATCCCTTCCTTATGTCATATATTTATGGGAAAATTATTGTGAGAAACATGTTAGATATGGATCTACAATTTGTTTTTCCTAAACCCACTTGTGCAGATTTTGTTGATACCCTCAAGGAAAAATACTACCATGTTGGAAACTACGATGACTAGTACACGAGATGGACAACTCAATTTCAAGAGAGAGACCAAAGGGTGATGGAATACACAAACATATTCC
Source organism: Picea engelmannii (assembly GCA_009831015.1). Taxonomy (NCBI): domain Eukaryota; kingdom Viridiplantae; phylum Streptophyta; class Pinopsida; order Pinales; family Pinaceae; genus Picea; species Picea engelmannii. Next base: position 977,304 of record ML778622.1, read on the forward strand.
ATACTTTATGCACAAATATATGTATTAAATACTCCAAGTGACACATGGTTCTAAAGTACCACAGTGTCCTTCATAGGTACATCCAAGCAGATGTTTATTTCCTAGACATCTCCTCACTAGGAGCATCTTAGCGATATTCTTTCTAGATCGAGCAAAAGTTCAAGTAAAAGAATAATAAGGATTTAAGTTATACAAACCCATTGCAACAAAAGAATAGTAAAGGTGTCCCTAAATCCAAGAAAAAAGGACAGAAAAAGGATGGTCAACCCTAGGACAACCATTCCAAGCCATAAGAAAACAAGGGTAATAGGAATTTGAAGAAGGACACTAGAAAGTGGTGTGGGTTCCACAAAATCCCTTGGCACAAAATTGATTTATGTCACTCGAAATAGTCATTCCCGGCTGAGATGAAAACCTTAGAGTCTAATGTCGACTCAATTCTGATTTAGAATTGGATAGGGGAAAATGTATCATTGACATAGAACCTAGTGTCACCATTGCTACCACAAAGGTCTAGTTAGAGGAACGAGAGGAGCTTGAAGAAAGTGAGTGTGTCTTCCACTCACATATGTGTGTGAAGGGGATCCTAATCCATTTCATTGATGGAAGTGGTAGCTAAAATAAAAGTGGTAGCTAAAATAACCTAATCTCAGCATAAGTCATCAAGATGTCGAACCTAACAATGATGTCACACCCCCAACTATACACCATTGGTTCTCTCATCTAGAGATGATACATTCACACTAGCTAGCAATGTCACCTGCACTACAATATCAATCCTTTCAAAGATGAGGTATTGTGTGATGTTTCCTCACTTGAAGTTTATGATTTTGTTTTAGGACACATATATATGTGGACGCATCATTTTTTTTATGAATCTAGGCCCTATAGTGTCACTATTACTTTGTGATGTCAACTCTAGAAGGTAATAGAGGTAGTCCCAACTACTATGGTCTCTTTGATCTGCACACAGTAGTGCAAAAAGGTGGTTTCTTAGACTTGGAGAGTTTTCCTCTTTATGGTCTAGTCAAAAGGTGAACGAATATCACTACAACCATCAAAACCTCTACATGAGGTCCTTATACATAACAAAACAAGGCGGAAAAGGTAGTAGAATAACAAAAAGACATATTTTCCTCACCTACCTAGGTTCCTTTGCAGTGTCAGGTAAAGAACTCAATTCATTTGACACTGATTTCTTCTCTTCCTAACGACCCTGTATACATATTCTCTATTCTATAGAATGAAGAAATCAAATTCCAAATATAAGAGCTAACTCTGAAGGGTCACATTAGACCAATCTCCTCACATTGAAGGATCCCAATTATTTTGGTTCATAAGAAGGATGGGACATGGTGACTTTGTATTGATTATAAAGTCCCAAAAAATATCACAATCAATAACTAGTACCCAATCCCCCATATTAATGATCTTCTATATAAACTCAAGGGCACCAAATTTTTCAATAAGATTGATCTAAATTCAGGATACTACAAGGTGTCAATTGAGAAAACTAATGTAGGGAAGACAACCTTCAATTATAAATAAGGCCCCTTCAACCGTCCAGTCATTCCTTTCATCTTGACTCATACCCCAACCACATTCATGTGGATAATGGATGATATATTGCGTCCATTCAAAAACTCCTATGTCTTCATGTATCTAGATGACATCCTCATCTTTAGAAAAACCTAGGAGGAACATTTCAAGCACATTGAGGAGGTCTTGGGCACCCTGTTGGCATATTTATTATGGGCAGATAGAAGGCAGAGTATTTGTTTGTCATTGGCAGAGTATTTGTTTTTCATTGATGGAAAGCTCAACCCAATGATGATGAACAAGAGAAAGTGGCAAGACCAACAATACAACGATGATCACGTGGCAAGATTAGAACCGTAAACTCCAGGAGTCAAGGAAGCAACTCACGACAAAAAATCATGAAATGCGATAGATTAGAGCATGTCAAAGACTCTATTTCAGAGTTTTGCAAACCGGGAAATCAGATATTCAGATACCGGGAGTTAGAGGAGTCAAGAGTCGAGACTCTTCATCAAAGGAGTCCAGAAGTCACAAAATGCAAAACGCCGAAATCTCGAAACATGCACATCAACAAAGAGTTTCGCAGACTAGGAAATAACTCCATTTCGGAGTTCCGGATACCGGGAATTGGAGGAGTCAAGAGTCGAGACTCTTCATCACAAGAGTCTCGAAGTCGCAAAATGTGAAACACCGAAATCCCAAAGCAGGCACATCAACAAAGACTTTCGCAGATCGGGAAATAACTCCATTTCGGAGTTCTGGATACTAGGAGTTGGAGTGTTGAAACACTTCACCACAGGAATGTTGAAATGTCGAAATGCTGAAATGCGAAAAACACCTTTTGGTGTAGGTTTCGGTTACCGGGAGATGGAGTGTGACATCGCGAAATGCCAAAATGCGAAATTGTGACATGGAGTTTCTGTAGCACCCTCTTACAAGATGCTAAGCAAATAATCATTTATTAAATACATACACAATAACAACTTCGTTTTAGCATAATTCCATTTTCATTTACACAATTATTCTACATTTGCTCAAGGATAAATTTAATAACATGATGAAATAAGTAGTAGGGCAACGTTAAGATTTAAGAACTTAAAACATAAGTATACTCAAAACATCAATAACAAAATATCACTGAAAAATACCTCCTCCTTAGCTTGTCGAAGCTCACCGGTTGTACTGTAGTCCTGGGCGCTTCCAAGCATTCTTTTCCCGCTTGC
>ML778622.1:988514-1063441 GCA_009831015.1 Picea engelmannii
GTATCATACAATTAGGTTTAGAGGTACACATCTCAATGTCTAACCAAGTCTAACTGACTTCAAACAAATGCTAAACTTTGAATTATTAAGATTAGTAAACAACAATGTTCTAACTACCAAAGGTCAAAATATGGGGCATTACAGTTTCAGGGATCACGACATGGAGTTTTGGAGTTTCGGGGATTGCGACATGGAGCGCCAAGATATCTCATCACAAGAATTGTCGAAATCGCGAAATGCCGAAATGTGAAATTGTGACATGGAGTTTCGGGGATCGCGACATGGGGTTTCGGAGTTTTGAGGATTGCAACATGGAGCATCAAGATATCTCATCACAATAATTGTCGAAATCATGAAATGCCAAAATGCGAAATTGCAACATGGAGTTTCGAGGATCGCAACATGGAGTTTCAAGAATTCACAACATGCGAAATCGCAAAATGCCGAAAGGGACTATTGTGAGTCTCGAAGACTCTAAGGGAAAAATGATGAAATCTCATCAGTCGTTCGATTAGGGAAAAAAGGGATCAGATTATGAAGTTTTTTGGACCGTTGATATGGATCCAATTCAGGGATCGCGACTTGGAGAGTCGAGATTCTTCGCAACAGGAATTCGCGACATGCAAAATTGCGAATTGCCAAAATACGAAATGCGAAAGACATTTTGTTTCTTGTAATCCAACCGTTCAGTTGAATTCGAATATGATAGGAGGACTATTGTTTCACCTCATAGTTAATTGATCAGTTACGATTCAGTTAGAAAAATTGATTCATGATTCTTGATTAGTTGGTGATTCAGTCGCTGAGGCGTGTGTGAATAAAAGAATATATGAGACGACAGTGCAATGTTGGTCATTCTGAATGAAAAATGAGTTGAATTGTAAAAAAGGGAAAATTACAGTATGCGCAGTGTGAGATAAAACTCAGAGATGAGTAACATATGAGGAATAGACAGAAGGAAGAGTAGAATTGCAGAACAACTTGAAGCAGAGTAGAATTGCAAAAAAGACAGAGGAAGAGAAGAATTGCAGAACAGTCAAAACCAGACCAGATTTACAGAACAGAGAAGAAGTGGTAAGAATCGATTTATCTGTGTTGTTGGTTATTCAATCATTTATTTATAATCAGGGAGGTAGGGTGGTTCTAGGGAGGATTGTTTTCCTCAGAGGTTCAAGTGGGTGCTTGAACAAAGGGAGTTGTAGCTTCCATCTGGTTGCAGCCAGAAAAACCAGGGTGGCAGGGTGGTGCAAGGGAGAACAGGTGTTCTCTGTTATACAGGTTGGTGCTTGTGTGACTAGAATTTGGTGCTTCGATCCAGTTGGTGCTGGAACACTTAGGGAGTTGTTTCTTCCTTCTAGTGGTTGCTAGAGAAACCAGAGAATTGGTGCTCTCAAACAAGTTGGAGCTTGTAAAACAGAGGTAGTAGCCTCACATTGAGTTGGTGCTCAATTATTGATGATGTACAGAACTTAAAAGACTGCCTATCATTTCGAGGAAGAAGAGGTTTTCTCCCTTTATGGGTTTCCTCGTGAAAATATGTCTCTGTGTATATCTTATGTGTGAGTGATTCTCATTATTTATGTTTTCCATATGTAGTATAATATTGATGGTCACTTGGAGAAAGATTAAAAATGGTTTAATTGAATTAAAATTGTTTAAGCACAGTAACAACTGATTCACCCCCCCTCTCAGTTGTCTTAGTAATTTCAACAATTGGTATTAGAGTGGGTTCCTTTTATTTAAAGGTAGATCTGTAAGCTTAAACATGACAAGTCATGAAGGGACTTCATCCAGTAAGCCTCGTCTGTTTGATGGAACAAATTTTTCCTTTTGGAAGGTTAGAATGAGAACATACCTAATGGACTTAGGTGCTGATGTTTGGGATGTAGTAGAGACTGGATACATAAATCCTGTTGTGCTAGCTTCCAAGGATGATAAGTTAGAATTTATATTTAATGCTAAGGGAATGAATGCTATCTTGAATGGACTTACAGAAATCAAGTTTGTAAAGGTGATACATCTTCAAACTGCCAAAGAAATGTGGGATAAACTTATTAGCAGCTATGAAGGAAATGAAAAAGTAAAAGATGCCAAACTTCAAACATTTAGGTTGAAGTTTGAACAACTAAATATGAATGAAGATGAAACAGTTAGCAAGTATTTTTTAAGAGTTGAAGAACTTGTGAATTCCATGAAGGGTCTTGGTGAGAAGTTTGAAGAATCACTCTTAGTTCAAAAGATTTTAAGATCTCTGCTTGATAAATTTAATCCAAAAGTCTCTGCAATAGAAGAACTAAATGATCTTAAAACTCTTTCCATTGATCAACTTCTAGGAACTTTAACTGCATATGAAATGAGAATTAGCAAAGATAAATCCATTACTAGAGAAGCATCCTTTAAAGAAGACAATAATACTGATTCAGAGTTAGATGATATTAAGGACAAATTTGTGAGAAGGTTAAAGAAATGATCAGGAAAATATCAAGGCAAGTTTCCCTTCAAATGCTTTAACTGTGGTAAGAAAGGTCATTTTGCATCTAAGTGTTCCCATCAGAAAAAGGACCAGAACTATGATGATGAAAAGAAGTACAAATTCAAGAAATATAGTAAGAAGAAAAGTTTGTGTGCAAATAATGACAATTCCTCAGAAGACACTGATAGTGACTCTTCTTATGAAGATAAGGTAAATGACTTCATGCTTATGGACAAAGAGGATTATGATAATAAAAGAACAGGAAATGATGATAATGATGAAGAAGCTGTGGTTGATATGGAAGGAGAATTGATCAGTGCACTGGAAGAGATTGACAGACTCATAATTAAGAACAGAAAGCAAAAAAAATTGTTGATAAAGTTCAAGAAAGATAGTAAATAGCCTGATGAAGACTTTGCCTTACTGAAAGTGGAATTAGAAGAGGCAAAGAAAATAGAAGACATACTGAAACAACAGTTGTCAGAGAAGAAAGCGAGGTGTGAAGCCTTATAAGAAGAGATAGTAAAAACCAGAAAATAAATGAAGAAGTTTAAGGGATTGTATCACCAAAATCTTCCAAGTATTAAAGCCTTAGAAGGATTAACCTCCATTCTAAATCAACAAAGAAACCCAAATTTGAAAGCTGGATTGGGGTATGAAGAAGGATCAAGTAGTGATCATCCAAGTAATACAGAACCTATCAAGTTTTTCAAATCCTCAAACATTGACAACAGTCACTCTATAGAAATAAAGAAATAAAATCAACCACCTATAAGGAATGAAGGAAAAAGTACCAGAACTAAATCTGTAGATCAGAGAGATTATCGACAGGAAAGAAATCGACCTCCTCAAACAAGACAGACTTTTTCAAGGTACAAAGGTTTTTTCTATGGTTATTTTTTTTTCTTCTCTAACTTTGGTCACAAAGCTAAAAATTGTTCTTTAAGATTTAGATATGAGCAATCAAATTTTTCAAGGAACAATTATCTGCCACCACAAAGATTGAGACAACCAAGCAACAAACAATCACAGACTATAAATCATGTGATGACTGGGAGAAGGACACAAGTGAAACACAACAAAAGTTATGAGCATAACAATCATTATGATTTGTTATTCAGTGAACCAGAGTGTTACAACTACCATAATTATGGAAATAAAGTTGCATACTATCGCTTAAGGAATTACAATCTAGATTTGATCCCCACTGCTGAAAATGTCAAGGTTTGGAAGAAGAAAGCAGATGACAAGTTTGGACTAGTGTTATCAGCCCAAAGACAAAAGAATCCCTGGTATATTGACAGTGGATGTTCCAAACATATGATTGGAGACAAAAGTAAGTTTCTAACTCTAAGTGAAAGCAAATCGGGGAATTTAACTTTTGGAAATGATGCACCAGGAAAAATAAAAGGTAAAGGAATGGTAAGTTTGAGTAATGGCAAAGGGAAATCTCAAGATGTGTTGTTTGTAGAAGGTCTGAAACATAATCTGCTTAGTGTCAGTCAAGTATGTGACCGAGGATGTGAAGTCATTTTTACCTCTAAAGACTATAGAATAGAATCTGTGAATTCAGGACAGCTAGTTGCAAAAGGGATAAGAACAGAAAACAATGTTTATGTGTTAAAAGAAGAAAAAGAAGAATTCCACTTAAGCAAGTATGATGAAAGTTGGTTGTGGCATAGGAGACTTGGACACCTAAATTTTGATCATATAACTAAGCTTAGAAAAAAATGGGCAGTAAAATATCTTCCAAAGATATCAAAGCCATGCGACTTTGTTTGTAAACCCTGCCAGATAGGAAAGCTTACTCGCACTCAGTTCAAATCTAAAAACTTTCCTTCAACTGAAAAACTTCTACAGTTAGTACATGGATTTATGTGGACCATCAAGGAAAGAAGGTACAGGAAAAGAAAATTATTTTATGTTGATTATTGATGATTATTCTAGACTAACATGGGTTGCCTTTTTGAAGGAAAAATCTGAAGCATTTGAAAAATTCAAAGTGTTTAAGGATCTGACTGAGAATCAAACAGGAAAAATATTAAAGGTAGTAAGGTTTGATAGAGGAGGAGAGTTTAGTTCATGAAACTTCAAAGAGTTCTGTGATAAACATGGGATCAAAAGAGAGTACACAATTCCAAGGACTCCACAGCAAAATGGAGTTGTTGAGAGGCAGAATAGATTAGTACAGCAAATGGCAAGATCAATGATGAATGAAAGGAACATACCTTAGACATATTGGGTAGAAGCAATTCATACAACAGTTCATATCCTTAACAAAGCTCATCTCAGGCCACACAGTGACAAGACTCCTTATGAACTATGGTTTGGAAGACCTGCTTCAATCAAGCATTTTAAAGTCTTTGGGAGTAAATGTTATATCAAGAACAATGATGAAAATATTGGCAAATATGATGACAGGGCTGATGAAGGTATCTTCTTGGGTTATGCTACAAATAGTAAAGGGTACAGATGTTACAATAAGAGACTGCATAAACTGGTTGAATGTATAGACATAAAAGTTGATGAAGAAATCCCGGTCAAAAATGTAAGCAGTGTTGAACCAAGCACAAAAGATATAGTTGAAGATGAAGATGAACAGGTCCAAGGATCAGAAAGGGAAGAATATGAATCAGATGAAAATACAAATACTTAGGCTAATACAAAACAACAGAAAGAATCAAAATCACCTCTCAGAATTGTTAGAAAGAATCATCTTGAAAATCAGATAATTGGAGATATAAATAAAGGAGTTCAGACAAGAAGGAAATTGATTAAAGACTCAGAACAATCTCATGTTGCTTTTTTTATCTATGACTGAACCTAAAAAAATTTATGAAGGCAACCAACATGATGATTGGATTAGAGCTATGAATGAAGAGCTTGATCAGATTGAGAAGAACAATACTTGGGAGCTTGTCCCTAGACCTTAAGATAAGAATGTAATAGGTTCCAAATGGGTGTTCAAAAATAAAATGAATGAAAAAGGACAAGTTGTTAGAAATAAATCTAGATTGGTCTATAAAGGGTATGCACAAGTTGAAGGTTGGGACTTTGATGAAAATTTTGCACCAGTGGCAAGATTGGAAGCCATCAAAATTTTTCTTGCTTATTCATGTCATAAGAACTTTAAAGTTTATCAGATGGATGTTAAGTCAACATTTCTTAATGGAGATCTAGAGGAAGAAGTATATATGGAGCAACCTGAAGGATTCTCAATGAACGATAATCCTAATTATGTTTGCAAGATGAAGAAGGCCTTATATGGAATGAAACAAGCACCACGAGCTTGGTATTATAGATTGGACAAATTTTACAAGACAAAGGGTTCAAGAAAGGTATTGTTGACAACAATATCTACATTAAGTCTAAAGCTGATAATTTACTAGTTGTTTTGGTTTATGTAGATGATATTATTTTTGGATGCACTAATGAATCATCTGTCCATTGGTTTGCTAACTCTATGAAAATAGAATTTGAGATGTCCATGATAAGATAACTATCATATTTTATTGGTTTACAAGTAAAATAAAACTCTGCAGGAATTTTTATATCTCAAGAAAAATATTTGAAAGAGATGTTGAAGAAATTTCAGATGGAGGATTCCTCTCCTATTAGTACACCTATGGTGGTTGGTTACAAGCTCAGTAAAGATGATATGTCACCTGATGTTGATCAAAGGACATACCGATCAATGATAGGCAATCTTTTGTACATCACAACATCCCGTCCTGATATAATGCAAGATGTTGGAATGGTAGGTTGTTATCAGTCAGCTCCTAAACAAAGTCACTTGGTAGCTATCACAAGGATATTCAAATACTTGAAGGGAACAATGACTTATGGCCTGTGGTATCCCAAAAATCAGAATTTTCAATTAACTGCTTATTTAGATGCAGATTGGGCAAACTATGTTGATGAGAGAAAAAGCACCATTGGAGGAGCATTCTTCCTGGGTGACTCATTAGTAGCATGGCTTAGTAAAAAGCAAGGATCCATTTCCTTATCAACTAAAGAAGCATAGTACATTGTTGTTTATCTGTGCTACACTCCGATTTTATGGATGATACAAACTCTTGCAGATTTGAAGGTAACTTACACTGATCAGATTCCACTTCACTGTGATAACACCAGTGCCATCAATCTCTCTAAGAATCATGTACTTCATTCAAAATCTTAGCACATACCAATAAAATACCATTTTATCAGAGAACAAGTTACAAACATAATTGTTTAGGTGAATTATATTCCTTCCACAGAACATATAGTTGATATCTTTACTAAGCTATTAGCAATGACCCCTTTTGGATATCTTCGTCAAAATTTTGGGGTTATCACTTCTTTCATCTAACTTGTTCACCTGGTCAGGGGGAGTACTTATTGGATATTTGTTGTATTTCTAAGCTGCCCATAGTTGACAGGGGGAGTATGTACTGCAACAGCTCAGGGGGAGTGTGGCGCAGCCGCACTCCACGGAGCACATCCGCCTCCTCAGGACCTTCTTTCTTTCTCGGCCTGAAGAACTCTAAGGTTCTTCTATTTCCCTCTCGGTAAATCTGCACCCACAGTTCTATCCACGCGATCCTCTTCCTTACTTATCGGAGGATCGAAACTCATAGCTTCGCAAGTTCTATGTTGATCACTGGGCTCTCGAATCCCTGAGACCCGATGGTCAATCAACGTTGACTTCCTCTCTCCTTGTCGGGACTTCTATCCTTATCACGGTTTTGCAACTCACGATGTCGTGTACCTTGAATTTCCGACTCCTGATACTCGACGCACCGAATCTCCGATACGCGTGTGAGCTGTCCCTCAACTCCTCATCGTTCCTATCGCGATTTTGAGATTCACGGGATTGCGAATCCTCCTACCAAATAATTCAAAGCTTTACATTCCCCGAACTCCGATGCAATGCCACCTGTTCTCCACTCACCCCACGGTCCCACACTGCCCTGTGACTTATCGGGATATCGCGTGTCGCGACTCCACGAGGGTTGTGTATTTCAACTTCAAAACTCCGATATGCCGAACCTCGACTCTTCGGGATCTTTTGACATGTGTTATGCACGATGAACGGTTCTGAGTCTATAGAGATATCGCGTATCGCGATATCGCAATTCTCGCTACGAACTTTTAGCGCTTCACCTTGCGAATCCCCGATCCGTGATACCACATGTAGATCCAACGGTTCCTATGGTATGGATCAACGGTTACGCTCCTCCTAAGCTTCAAACCCCCTGGACGTTCTTTCTGTAACCTCCTTGTGCCTCCATAAGATCCAACGGTCCATGGAATTTCGTGAAATCTCCTCAAGGATTTCGTCCACCCGTTCTTCCCTTCAGTGGATCCCCGAAATTGACGAAGTGTCTCCCTATTGAATTCTTTCGCCTGCTCTCTAACCTGTGACGCTTTCTTTGGACCTCCAATAACAGCTTTCCTGCACTTACCCTTCAGAAAATCTGAAGGCCTATTTCCCCTGAGCTTGTTCTCGACTCCTCAGGTCCTACTAAGAACTTCTAGCGCGCACTCCTTGCGGAAACTCTTCGACCTCGACTGAGTGTTGGAATTTCGACTCTGCGCACACCTGCATCAGCAGTCTTTTAATCCCTTTTTCTAAGAATCGCAACTCTGAGACTTAGCTTGGCCTGCGCACTCCTTGCACGGCACTGTTCTCTTGCACTTCTGAGATGAATGAGAACAAAAACTAACTCTAATTGAACCCTTCTGTCAACACACTCCTTGCGGACAATTCAACTGCACTCCTTGCAGGAATTTCTTGGCTCAACTAGAGAAACAATTGAAACTCATTCACGTTCCTTCTCAGACTTCTATTCAACCATGAAATCACATACACAGCATATAAAAGAAAGTGTATAACAGAAAGCAAACATTCATGAGCATAACATCATAAATACACAGAGAATAACACAAACCATGGAATTGAATCAAAGCTCTTTCTATTAATTCAAATGCCTATACATGAGTTTTCTGCATACACTTCTCTGCTTGCTCTTCTCTTCCTGAATGTTGTTCAATAATAATATTACAATGTACAAAGGAGGGTGTCTATTTTCCGTTTCCCTCTTGGACTCCACGCTATCAAATCTAGAATTAAATTCCTATCTAACTGCATTAAATCCACTAAATGCCTCATCTACCTAAGGATGAGAGCTATCTGCTCAAGGTCGAATACAATATATAAATGCGCCTTCGTAAATGGCTTCATTAAAGACTTGCTCTACAATCCCAAAGCATTTCAAAAAATTTGGGTTTGTTTATCTAGCTGATCTCCACTTGATGTGCTGGCTCGCTTGATGAGTCGGTGATGCTCCTGCATCATACTCCTCGGCTTGAAAAATTTCATGGGCTCCTGTCCATGAGGTCCTGCACGGTCTGTCCATGCTTCTGTATCACTGCTTCGCTCTCCCAGCTGGCATCCTCCACTGGATGATTCTTCCACTTGACCAGATACTCAAAATATTATTTTCTTCTCGTCTTCTTACCCACTCGTTTGTCCAGTATGCACTCCATCTGTGGCTTTTCTGCTACTGGCATATGCTTCATCCACTGGATCACTGGTTCCTCAATTTCAGTTTCTACTTCTCCATACCAGTATGGGTATAAGTCTACGACGTTGAATATCAGAGATATCCCGATGCCATCCGGCAACTCAATCTCATAAGCATTCTCTCCAAATTTTCTCAAGACCTTGCATGGCCCGATTTTCTTCATTTTCAATTTATTGTATGTTCCCCTCGGGAACCTTTCCTTTCTCAAGTGCACCAGAATGAGATCACCAAATTCAAACTGAAGCTGTCTCCGATGCTGATCTGCTCTGCGCTTGTACTCCTGATTCGATTTCAGCAACCACTCCTTCACTCTACTGTGGAGTTCTGTCATCGCCTCAGCGAATTCTTCTGCACTAGCGCTGCTAGTAGCAATCTGGTCTGAATCTCTTAGTTCGGAAAATCCTCTTGGCTGCATCCCATATATAATTTGAAATGGACTCTTCCCTGTACTCCTATTCACAGAATCATTGTATGCGAACTCTGCTTGCGGCAATATGCTATCCCAGCTGCTATGGTGCTCTGTCACCAAGCTTCTCAGCAAATCTCCCAGACTTCTATTGACCACTTCCTTCTATCCATCCGTCTGAGGATGATAAGCTGAACTAAACGCCAAGTTAGTTCCCAAATTTTTCCATAAGGTCCTCCAAAAATTCCCTATGAATTTAGTGTCCCTGTCCGAAACTATGCTTTTCGGCAACCCATGAAGTCGAACGATCTCCTTGAAAAACAAATTTGCGATGTGCATCGCATCGCTGGTCTTCTGGCATGGAATGAAATGTGCCATTTTAGAAAACCTGTCCACGACCACAAAGATTGAATCAACACCTCTTTGTGTCCTTGGCAATCCCAGTATGAAATCCATACTGATTTCATCCCATGGTCTCTCTGGTATGGGCAATGGCTGATAAAAACCCGCATTCTTCTTCGTCCCCTTCGAATGCTGGCAAATTCTGCATCTGTCAACGAACCGCTTGACATCTTCTCACATGCTCGGCCAAAAATATGACTCATTCAGCTTCGCGAATGTTTTGTCATGGTCAAAATGTCCTGCTAATTCACCATTGTGTTTCTCCTTTAATAAGTTCTCCCTCATGGAGAAGTTTGGAATACACAGATGATTGCCTCTGAACAACAATCCTTCTTGGATCATATAATCTATCCAAGGACTTCGATCTTTGAGAACTAGATTCTCAGCTGCTTCATACGCTTATCCAAAATCTTCATCGCCTGCGTACATGTCCCTGAGATTTTCAAAACCTAATGTTTTGACTCGGAACTCCTGCAACAACAAACACTTTCTGCTCAAAGCATCAACCACTTTGTTAGCAGTGCCCGAAATATGTTTAATTACAAATGTGAAATTCTTCATATACTCAACCCATTTTGCATGCTTCTGATTCAACTTCTCCTGTTGAGTCACAAACTGCAATGCATGATTATCACTGTACAGTACAAATTCCTTCGGGATCAAGTAATGCCTCCACTTCTTCAGCGCCTGTATGATAGCATAAAATTCCTTATCATACGTGGAGTACTTCAGCTTTGCCTCATCCAGTTTCTCACTGAAATATGCAACTGGTCTGTCCTCTTGACTCAATACTGCTCCTATGGCGAATCCACTTGCGTCACATTTCACCTGAAATGTCTTATGGAAATTCGGCAATGCCAACACTGGTTGTTCTGTTATCTTCCGCTTCAACAGATTGAAGCTCTTCTCAGCCTCTGTTGTCCAGTGAAAATATTTATGCCGCTTCTTCACTGTGTCCATCATCGCTGTGCTAATCCCACTGAAATTCCTGATGAACTTTCGGTAGAAACTAGCCAAACCATGAAAACTCCTCACCTCGAAAATATTTCTCGGTGATGGCCAATTTTTGATCACGTCCACTTTATCTAGATCCATCCTCAACTCATTTGCCGAAATAACAAAACCCAAGTAAATGAGTTATGTCTTCATAAATGAAGATTTCTTCACATTGATCAACAACTTCTCCTGCTGTAGCTTCTTCACTACAATGGCCAAATGCTTCAGGTGTTCAGTCTCTGATTTACTATAAATCAATATGTCATCCAAATAAACAATGACGAACTTCCCGATGAACTCCCTCAGGACTTCGTTCATCAACCTCATAAAGGTACTTGGTGCATTCATCAAGCCAAATGACATGACTAGCCATTCATACAGTCCCTCATTGGTTTTGAAGGATGTCTTCCACTCATCACCTTCTCTCATGCGAATCTGGTGATATCCACTTTTCAAATCTATCTTTGAAAAATATTTTTCCCCACTTAGGAAATCCATCAGATCATCCATTCTCGGCAATGGGAACATGTACCTGATGGTTATCTTGTTGATCTCCCTTGAATCGGTACACATTCTCCAACCTCCATCCTTCTTTGGACTAAGTACTGTCGGAATAGCACACGGGCTTAAGCTTTCCCTGACCAATCCTTTGTCCAATAGATCCTGGACTTGCCTCTTAACCTCCTCATTCTCCTGCGGCATCAACCTATACGCGGCTTTGTTCGGCAAACTAGCTCCTGGTATGAGGTCTATGTGATGACTCACACTTCTCATCGGTGGTAATGAATGAGGTAATTCGTCCACTATGATGTCAAAGAACCCTTCCAACAGTTCCTGAACTTCATCTGGTAAATCATCCACTCTTGTGCTAGTCAGAACAATTCTCGGCTTCTTGACCACAAAGAATTGTGGATCTTCTTTCTTCTCTGCCTCTGTTAGAAGCTCCTTCCCACTCATGAGAAGTATTGTGTTGTTTACCTCCGGCTTCACCTCTTTATCTTTTATCGGAAGCAACATATGGGTTCTCCCATTCTTCTCCAGAGTATAAGTGTTCATTCTCCCATCATGAATCACATTTCTGTCATATTGCCATGGTCTACCCAGCAATAAATGACATACGTCCATGGGAATAACATCACATAAAATTTTATCATTATATCCCCCTATTTCGAATTCAACCAAGCATTGTTTTGTAACAGTTACCTGGTGTCCCTTCTGTAGCCACGAAACTCTGTATGGGCTTGGATGATCAGTCGTCTCCAACTCCAGCTTCTCTACCATCTCGATTGAAACGAGATTATCCGTGCTACCACTGTCAACAATGACCTTGCACACCCTGTCCTTGGTCTTGCAAGCTGTTCTGAACAGTCTGGTCCTTTGAATCGAGCTCTCCACCTCCTTTTCGGGTGTCAAAAGGAATTTTCGCATCATGAGAGATCTTCCACCTTCTGCGTCTTCAGTCTCAACATCTTGCCTCTGCGCTTCTGCGATGTGAGCTTCTCCTCCATCCTTCTTTTTCTCTGGACACTCGTATGATTTGTGCCCATTCTTCCCACATGTAAAGCATGTGATAACTCCACCTCTTCCTCTACCTCGACCTCTAGTATGAGGAAGAGTGGTTGCATCAGCATAATCTCCTCGCTGATCATTTTGCTGTCCTCTCTGCTCAATATGTGGCCCTCTCTGTGAGGTTCCACCTCTTTCAACTTTACCCAGAGGTTTCTTCCATTCCTCCTTGGGATTCTGGTATTTATCCTGGGCAACTGCCTTGCCTCTTGGATGGCTTCTGCCTCAGCCTCACTGACCTTGCTTTCGGCTCAGCTTCTCTTCAGCTTTCAAAGCCAATTGGTAAGCATCTTCCACCGTTCAGATGGTTAGCATGCTTAATTCATCCTGAATGTCGTATCTTAGACCATTCAGATATCTCGCAACCTTCTCATCATCGCTCTCCCGATGACCTGCTCTGATGTTCAGTCGATAGAATTCCTCAATGTATTCTTTCACTATCATCAGTTTCTGTCTTAGGTTCTGCATCCTCCTGAACAGAGAAATTTGATAGTCTCTTGGGATGAACTTTGCCTTCATCTTCACAAACATTCGATCCCGGATTTTTATCTTTTGCTTGCCTTTGCAGCGCCTATCTGCTTGAAGCTCGTCCCACCATAATGCTGCATGTCCCTTCAGGTGTGTGACAGCATGTCTGACCTTCTTATCTTCTTCGATATCCTCATAATCGAAGTATGTGTCGAGAGCTCTAATCCAATCCAGCATCTCCTCGGCATCCATATTTCCTTCATAGACTGGAATGTCCATCTTCGCCTTTGCACCCATTATGAAAATGGCTTTGATCAACCGCTCGGTTGATGCATCCTTTGCTGTGACCTCTCCTTTTTCATGTCCATCCTCCTCTTCAACTTCGGAATCACTGAAATTTCCAGCACCGACTTCACGTCTCTGCGCTATCTCCATCTCCTCAAGTCTTTCTCGGAGATCTCTCATCTGCCTCTCCATTTCTGGATTTCCTACCGGCCTGCCTCTTCTTCGCAACTCCCTATCTTCTGGGTCAGGTGACTGCCTTTCTCTTCTGGGGGGCATGGTGTATTCTTCTCTTCTTCTCTGCTACAGAAAGCGAAGAATTCCCACTCTGATACCACTCTGGCACAACTGCACTCCACGGAGCACGTCCGCCTCCTCAGGACCTTCTTTCTTTCTTGGCCTGAAGAACTCTAAGGTTCTTCTATTTCCCTCTTGGGAAATCTGCACCCACAGTTCTATCCACGCGATCCTCTTCCTTACTTATCGGAGGATTGGAACTCGCGGCTTCACAAGTTCTCTGTTGATCACTGGGCTCTCGAATTCCTGAGACCCGATGTTCAATCAACGTTGACTTCCTCTCTCCTTGTCGGGACTTCTGTCCTTATCGCGGTTTCGCAACTCGCGATGTAGTGTACCTTGAATTTCCGACTCCCAATACCCGACGCGTCGAATCTCAAATATGCGTGCGAGCTGTCCCTCAACTCCTCGTCGTTCCTATCGGGATTTCGGGATTCACAAGATTGCGAATCCTGCTACCAAAGAATTCAGAACTTTACATTCCCCAAACTCTGATGCAATGCCACCTGTTCTCTACTCACCCCGCGATCCCACACTGCCCTGTGACTTATCGGGATATCGCGTGTCACGACTCCACGAGGGTTGTGTATTTTGACTTCAAAACTCCGATATGTCGAACCCCGACTCTTCGGGATCTTCTGACACGTGTTCTGCATGATGAACGGTTCTGAGTCGATCGAGATATCACGTATCGCGATATCGCAATTCTCGCTACGAACTTTTAGCGCTTCACCTTGCGAATCCTCAATCCGTGATACCACGTGTAGATCCAACAGTTCATATGGTCCGGATCAATGGTTATGCTCCTCCTAAGCTTCAAACCCCCTGGACGTTCTTTCCGTAACCTCCTTGTGCCTCTGTAAGATCCAACGGTCCACGGAATTTTGCGAAATCTCCTCAAGGATTTCGTCTGCCCGTTCTTCCCTTCAGTGGATCCTTGAAATTGACGAAGTGTCTCCCTATTGAATTCTTTCGCCTGCTCACCAACCTGTGACGCTTTCTTTGGACCTCCAATAACATCTTTCCTGCACTTACCCTTCAGAAAATCTGAAGGCCTATTTCCCCTGAGCTTGTTCTCGACTCCTCAGGTCCTGCTGAGAACTTCTAGCACGCACTCCTTGTGGCAACTCTTCGACGTCGATTGAGTGTTGGAATTTCGACTCTGCGCACACCTGCAGTAGCAGTCTTTCAATCGATTGAGACTTAGCTTGGCCTACGCACTCCTTGCACGGCACTGTGCTCCTGCACTTCTGAGATGAATGAGAACAAAAACTAATTCTAATTGAACCCTTCTGTCAATGCACTTCTTGTGGACAATTGAACTGCACTCCTTGCAGGAATTTCTTGGCTCAACTAGAGAAACAATTGAAACTCATTCACGTTCCTTCTCAGACCTCTATTCAACCATGAAATCACATACACAGCATATAAAAGCAAGTGTATAAAGGAAAGCAAACATTCACGAGAATAACATCATAAATACACAGAGAATAACACAAACCATGGAATTGAATCAAAGCTCTTTCTATTAATTCAAATGCCTGTACATGGGTGTTCTTCATACACTTCTCTGCTTGCTCTTCTCTTCTTGAATGTTGTTCAATAATAATATTACAATGTACAAAGGAGGGTGTCTATATCCCGTTTCCCTCTTGGACTCTACGCTATCAAATCTAGAATTAAATTCCTATCTAACTGCATTAAATCTACTAAATTCCTCATCTACCTAAGGTCGAGAGCTATCCACTCAAGGTCCAATACAATATATAAATGCGCCTTCATAAATGGCTTCATTAAATACTTGCGCTACAATCCCAAAGCATTTCAAAAAATTTGGGTTTGTTTATCCAGCTGATCTCCGCTCGATGTGCTGGCTCGCTTGATGAGTCAGTGATGCTCCTGCATCAGAGTGTGTTTCTTCTTTGACATTGATGTCAAAGGGGCAGAAAGTGTGGTAATTTCAAGGATGCTATAGTGGTATAGTTGGATGTTCTTCAAGCGGTTTCCATCAATGCCAAAGGGGGAGATTGTTGGCATATTTATTATGGGTAGACAGAAGGAAGAGTATTTTCTTATCATTGGCAGAGCATTTGTTTGTCATTGATGGCAAGATCAGCCCGACGATGATGAACAAGAGAAAGTGGCAAGACCAGTAGTGCAATGATGATCGCATGGAAAGATCAGAACCGTAAACTCCAGGAGTCAAGGAAGCAACTCACGGCAGAAAATCCCGAAATGCGATAGATCAGAGCATGTCAAAGACTATATTTTGGAGTTTCGAAGACCAGGAAATCGGAGTTTCAGATACCAGGAGTTGGAAGAATCAAGAGTCGAGACTCTTCATCACAGGAGTCCCGAAGTCACGAAATGCGAAACGCCGAAATCCCGAAACAGGCACATCAACAAAGAGTTTTACAGACCGGGAAATAACTCCATTTCAGAGTTCCGGATATCGAGAATTGGAGGAGTCAAGAGTTGAGACTCTTCATCATAGGAGTCCCGAAGTCGCAAAATGAAAAATGCCGAAATCCCAAAACAGGCACATGAACAAAGAGTTTTGTAGACTGGGAAATAACTCCATTTCGGAGTTTCGGATACTGGGAGTTGGAGTGTCAAAACACTTAACCAAAGGAATGCCAAAATGTCGAAATTTCGAAATGTGAAAAACACCTTTTGGTGTTGGTTTTGGTTACTGGGATTTGGAGTGTCGAAACACTTCACCACAGAAATCGTGAAATGCTGAAATGCGAAATTGCGACATGGAGTTTCGAGGATCACAACATGGAGTTTCAGAGTTTCAGGGTTTGCGACATGGAGCGTCAAGATATCTTATCACAAGAATTGATGAAATCGCGAAATGCCGAAATGAGAAATTGTGACATGGAGTTTTGGGGATCGCGACATGGAGTTTTAGAGTTTCGAGGATTGCGACATGGAGCGTCAAGATATCTCATCACAAGAATTGTCGAAATCGCGAAATGTCGAAATGCGAAATTGCGACATGGATTTTTGAGGATCACAACATGGAGTTTCAGGAATTCATGACATGTGAAATCGTGAAATGCCGAAAGGGACTATTGTGAGTCTCGAACACTCGAAGGGAAAAACGATGAAATCCCATCAGTCATTCGATTAGGAAAAGAAGGGATTAGATTATAAAGTTTTGTGGACCGTTAATCTGGATCCATTTCGGGGATTACAACTTGGAGATTCGATATGCTTCGTAACAGGAATTCGTGACATGCGAAATCATGAATTGCCGAAATACGAAATGCTAAAGACATTTTGTTTCTTGTAATCCAACCGTGCAGGTGAATTCGAATATGATCGGAGGGCTACTGTTTCACCTCACAGTTAATTGATTAGTTACAATTCAGTTAGCAAAACTAATTCATGATTCTTGATCGGTTGGCGATTCAGTCACTGAGGTGTGTGTGAATAAAAGAAGATATGAGATGACCATGCAATGCTGGTCATTCTAAATGAAAAATGAGTTTAATTGTAAGAACGGGAAAATTACAGTATGCGCAGTGTGAGACCGATGGTATGTGTAGTGTGAGATAAAACTCAGATATGATTAACAGATGAGGAATAGATAGAAGCAATAGTAGAAGTGCAGAACATCTTAAAGCAGATCAGAATTGCAGAACAGACAGAGGAAGAGAAGAATTGCAGAATAGTCAGAAGCAGACCAGATTTACAAAACAGAGAAGAAGTAGTAAGAATCGATTTATCTCTGTTGTTGGTTATTTAATCATTTATTTATAATCAGGGAGGTAAGGTGGTGATAGGGAGGACTGTTGTTCTCAGAGGTTCAAGTGGGTGCTTGAACACAGGGAGTTGTAGCTTCCATCTGGTTGCAGCCAGAAAAACTAGGGTGGCAGGGTGCTGCAAGGGAGAACAATTGTTCTCTGTTATACAGGTTGGTGCCTGTGTGACTGGAAGTTAGTGTTTCCATCCAGTTGGTGCTGGAACACTTAGTGAGATGTTTCTTCCTTCTAGTGGGTGCTAGAGAAACCAGAGACTTGGTGCTCTCAAACAAGTTGGAGCTGTAAAACAGAGGTAGTAGACTCACATTGAGTTGGTGCTCAATTATAGATGATGTACAAAACTTAAAAGACCGCCTCTCATTTCGAAGAAGAAGAGGTTTTCTCCCTTTATGGGTTTCCTCATGAAAATATGTCTCTGTGTATATCTTATGTGTGAGTGATGCTCATTATTTATGTTGTCCATATGTAGTATAATATTGATGGTCACTTGGAGAAAGATTAAAACTGGTTTAATTGAATTAAAATTGTTTAAGCACAGTAACAATTGATTCACCCCCCCTCTCAGTTGTCTTAGTAATTTCAACACACCTTACAACAACACAAATTATATGCCAATTTGGAGAAGGTTTATTTTTTGTATGTAGAGAATTCAATATTTATGATACATCGTGGAGGAGTAGGGTGTGCATGTGGATCTAGACAAGATCCAATTTGTTCATGATTGACTGGCACTGAAGACACTAACCTATATTAGCATCTTCTTGGGCCTCTCCAACTTCTACCGCAGTTTTATGTTGGCTTTGTCACTTGGGACCTAATATAGGTGACCAAGTGTGGAGCCAATGCCAAGGTTGTTTGGGATGCATCACAATAGAAATCATTTGAGGATTTCAAATTTCTCCTCATATCAGCACTATTCCTTATCCTACTAGAACTACAATATGCATTTATATTGAGACAAATGATTCATATTATAATCGGTGAAATACTCACTCAAAATGGGCATCCGATAGCCTATAGTAGTGAAAATTTGTCTGATGTTATTACTAGATACCCCAGCTATGACAAAGACATGTACTCCATTGTGCAGGCATGCCAAAAGTGGCATATTTACATTCTAGGAAAGGAAACGATCATCCACATTGATCACATTCCTATGCAATTCATGCAGACATAAGGAAAGTAACAGAATGACTACGATCAGAAGTGGTCCACGTACTTGTAGAAATTCCACTTGAACATCAAGTACAAGAAGGGAAACATTAAACATGTTGCATATTGCCTCAGTGGACCCTCGATTGTGGTGCTAACCACAGTTCTCAACTCCCGTGGGAATGAGACCTCTGAGTGGCCACAATTATACAAAGTGACTCTAAATTTGTTGCTACCTATCATACATTGAGTATAGGAAATCCAGTTCTAGACTTTCATCTCCATGATGGAATTCTATGCTATTTGATTCATCTATGTGTTCCTTCAAGGGTGCATTAAATGTTGATTTGGGAACCTCATTATAATTGGGTTCCAAGACACCTTGGTGTGAAATAATAGTGTTAGTGTTGCAAAACCATTTTTATCGATCGAAGCTTCGACAATATGTTAGCAAGTATATTAGATCATGCACTGCCTATGCCATTAAAAATCCTTTCATCAAGAAATAGGGGCTATACACCCCTCTTCTTACTCTTTATAGGCCTTGGTATTCCATATCCATGGATTACATGTCCGGTCCTTCAACCAAGCATAATAATGATTATGTTTTCATGGTCATTGATCGATTCTCTAAAATGGAATATTTGACACCTTGCAAGAATAGTATCACAACCAAGGCCACTGCTAATCTCTTATTTGATCATGTTTGGGTTCATTTTGGACTCCCACATACCATTATTTTAGATATATATTGTAGGTTCCTAAGTACTTTCTATTCCAACCTATGGTTGATGATGGACACCAAGATGACCAAATCGACTGCCTTCTTCCCACAAACTAATGGAAAAATAGAGGTAGTAAACATGGTAATTATTCATACCTCAAGGATGTATAATTCCAAACATACATGGACATGGGATGACAACCTTCCTTATGTTCAACATAGATACAATAGATCCCTCCATATCACTATTGGACACAACAATTTCTAGGTATTCTTTGGGTTCTATCCATTGGCCCCCATTAATGTACCTCTACTCATTGAAGTTGCACAAGAATATTCCTCCCGTGATTGGACCAAAGCTAATTGCTCAGCCAAATTTTTTGAATGAATCCAACACATCCAACAACAAGTTCATGATATTTTTCAAAAATCTAGTGCCACGTACAAGAAACACCATGATCAACATCGGGTAAGGCACAAGTTTCATGTGGGATATAATGTATGACTACATTTGTATAAAGAGCACCTCAGAAGACCCTGTAGAAAGCTCCACCCACTCTGATATGGACCTTACACCATAACCAAGACTGTGGGTCAGAATAATTTTAAATTAATTATTCCCCCTTTCCTTGGCTTGCACCCCATATTTAATGTGGAATTGCTTCGACCATACTTTCCACCTCTCTTGGACACTTGGGACGTGGTCGATGTTGGAATACTGAGAGGGGGGTGAATCCGTATTGGTACTTTTCTTTCTTTAACCACAATATAAATCTTCAATGATATCCAATAAATATTGAATATAGAATCAATACCATAAATCAATGCATAAACAATACATAAAAAATGTACACTGAAGTTTTATGTGGAGACCCAATGCAGGAAAATACCACAGAATTATTTTCTTATTTTTCAAACAGTACATTCATTGGAAGCACCAACTTCTTATTTCTTCTACTACAACTGAAAGGAGGCTCCAACCACCTGTTTACAGGCTGAAACCTGAAGGAAGCTCCAACTCCCTAATTTTATGGCTCCCAGCAAAAGGAGGCTACAACCCCCTTTCCTTGCCCCATCCAACTACCCTGAAATATAACTGTAGAAAACCATGTCACTACCTATGCTACTCTAAATGATAATGTGTTGTTGATGTTTCTTTTGATACCTTTGTTGTTGGTGCTTCTGATATCAATATCTCATCAAGACTTCAACCACTTATTCCTCATGCCAAAATCCATAAGAGAATTCTCCAAAACAACAACTTATGAATTATTAAGAAATACTTGTTCCTGATTGTTGACGGGCGAAATTGACCGTCCGTCAACTGGGAGAGTGGAACCGGTCTGGGGTTGTCTAATAACCCAAGCCGTTTGGGATGAACCACTCTGACGGGTTTAGCGGCTCCGTTAGCCGATCTAAGGTCCTAAGAAAACAAAAAGAAAACTACTCTAAACTAACTAATCTAACTAAAAAAAACAAAAAACAAACTAATAAACTAATCTAACTAAAACTAACTATTAAAACAAACTAAACAAATCTAACTATTCTATATATACAATCTACTAACTAATACTATACTAACTCTAACTAATTAAATATCTAACTACTAACAAAAATAAAACTTATTCACAAAATGTACAATATCTACAATTTACAGATTTGAATGAAAACCTGAAAAAACTCATTTGTATTCTGCCCTAAGACAAAGAGAGATATTTTTTGTTGATTTTATAATTTTATGAACAGAAATAAAACAAAAACTAACTAAACTAAACAACTAATATACTCATTCTAACTACAAATCTAACTAAACATATATCTAACTAAACTACTAATATTATACTAATAAATTAACCAAACAAATAAATCACAAAATGACCTAGAGAAACGCTCCAGATTTGTCCTGTATGAAATGATCGTCTTAGTTGGTCAGAGGGAGAAACCCGCACTGAATTATCCAGGCGCTCCTAGTAAACAGAAAGTTGTAGTGCTCTTCAAATATGATTACAGGACAAACAAGACATAAAAATTACAACAATCTTATGATTTATAAATCTTCACAGTTAGATAAACCTATATGCAAAGATCTATATGAAATGCTTCAATTAACGAAGAAGAGAAATCTGTGATTCATTAACTGAAACAAAATAATTGTTGTATTTTTAAATGATGAAAGAGATCAGATATGGATAACACATTAATTAAATCATATCATTCTACAATAGATTACGATAGCTAAAGTAGTCTATAATCAACTGCAAATGACATGCATAAACTTGAAACAAAAGATTGATATTATGAAAGCGAAAGCTATAGCAATAACATCAATTCTTGTCTCAGTTTGTATTAGAAATCCATAGCCTGGTTCTCCCACAAGTAAGGATGCCCTTATTACACAAAATAATAAGTATTTAAAGACCTTCCATAGGGTAAAACATCCCTGTGGAAGTTATCAAAACTGTTTACATAAAATCTAGGAAGTATCCCAAGTCTGACTAAACTAGGAACCTAAAATAAAACTAAAACACACAAATATCTCCTAGACTGTCCAGCATGTCCAATGCAATTCGGATGTACCTGAAAAGGGTTAAAAATGAACAAGTTAGGAGGATATTTTGTTGATAAAAATGATAAAAAATCTAACTCTATAGACTAGCTACAGAATCTTGCGATTCTGTAGCTAGTCTAAATCAGACACAGAATCAGCATTAAAATCAACTCAAATCTTTTAAAGAATTAAATTCAACTAACAACTAATAGCTATTCGAAAACGAATCATTCAAATTGAAATTGTTATACTAATTTGAGATCAAAACTAAACTAAAATCAAATGACTACAGAGATGCATATACTATGTTTCGTTTGTTGCCACGTAATCGGGTGAACATAATCATATCGAACAGTAATGAAATCGTTTCATATCAAATTGAAATCAATACAATTAAAACAAATCATAGGCAATTGTTATGCTGCCTCACGAATAGGAAACACGATCGAATCCAAACAAGATCATTTTCAAATCGACATAACTGTATTGACATAACAAACGATCCATGCCATGAGCGAATTAAAAAAACTGATGCGTAAATTGTCATAAATGAAATCATAATGAGATCAATCAATTGAGAACAGGGTTCGTAAGAGTTATTCGATCGTTTTTTATTGCAAATTGGGGCAGACAAAATCATTCACGAAATCATTTCTTGAATTCATTTTGAAACGACTATTACCCGGATTTCCTCATACGAATTTGACAGAAATAACATAAGTCGATCTGAGTTAACAAACTCGTTTATAAATTAAAATTAACAGAGCTGCAATCAAGTCTATTTTTGATACGAATACAAAAAATAGATCATACTTACTGAAGATACACAACAATCCAATCAAAACAAGAGCAAATCGAATAGTTGGAGCTTAACATAGTCGTTGTGAATCAAAACCGCTCTGTGATTCGGGCGTAGATATCTTTTGCACAGGCTTAAATGAGAATATAATTTTCATACGAAATAGAGACGTTCTTTCCAAATCAGAGTCAATCAGAGTTGTATTCCTAATTTATAAGATTTCATCACATCAATCCAAACTCACGAAGTCGTTCCAAAATCAAAACATACAAACTAAATTAGAGCCGATATAATCTAACCATAACTAAATCATACCAATTCAAAACATGGTCGTGCTCTAAATTTAGCATGAAAACCTCTTGTTCAGATTAGATAAAAAACAAATCCAATTGAAAGCAAACCATCGATTTCGTTAACTCATATCAACAAACAATCGAATCAAATCCAACGAAAAACCTGTCAATTGCTAAATTGGGAATGAGCAAATCGTGTATCCAAATCAAAACTTCATTTAATTTTAGCAAAGCGAAAACAATGTACAGGATGAACATAATTATGACAAAGCCATTTCAAATGATAGACAAAGCTATTTGAAAACCACACTCACATCATTATATTAATCCTAGCAATTCACAAAACGAAAATGATATCGAAATTCATACCTGGATGACGAGCAGACAACTTGATCATGACATTTTGTAATTGACAACGGCTGTAGCCGATTCAACATTCCGAAAAAACGATGAAACTAGTAGTTTTATGCTTCCTATCATTTGCTTGAAGTTTGTCCCTTTGACTGGTCAATACTGCAACTTGGTTTTCCAATGATTTGATTTTCGATTGAAGTAAAGGAACGTCTAAATAATATCGTTCCAACCACACATCACATTGGTCACACGACGACTGTCCGGGCTTCATAAATGCAGGTGAGGATTTCGTTATGAATCTTGATCCCAGGGTAGCTAGGATTATTCTTTAGGCAAGGGGGGAGATTGGAAATGAAGTCATAAGGTGGCTCGGAGCACAGACCCTGTGAGTAAGGGTACTCACTAGCTAGGAAGCGTTCTATGTCAGAGTCCAAATCCTCACTAAGGACTATGGGCTTCTTCTCAACACTGGGTTTAGGCTTATTCCTAGCCATTCTCGAAATAAGCCGAGCATTCTTTTTACCTTTTCCATCAACAGTAGGGTTCCCCTTGGCCTTTTTGCTTACAGGATTTTTTATAGCCTCGGCCTTGTCTGCTAAGACATCGGGTAAGTCAATATCAGGGTCGACCGAAGGTTTAGGAGAAGGCAGTGGGACATGGAAGGGCACGGGTGGCTCGATTTTGGTTTCACTAACCACAGGCTTGTCAACTTGGACAGGCTCTACCACAGCAAAGCCATTTCACGAGATAAAATCTTGCCATCTATCACCATGGCGATTCAAGTGATGAACAACGATGAGTCTGATTAGGCCATGGTGAAACAGGCTAATATCGACCTTCTCCCTTTTAAACCTTTTTGACATTTTATAAAGGCTACGCTAGAAGTAGAAAGGCATATTTAATGGATAACCCATAAAATTCATTAACAGTCGAAGGTGATAAAGAAAAACGAGTCCATATCGACCCTCACAGGTCACGAATTGTTTGACCCCCATAAAAATATCATGCCATCATGGTTTAAGTGTGGATATGGGCATACCTTTGTCACAGGATGTGACCTTTCGCGAGATGAATAGTAGTGGCCATGGCACCTCTTCCACTTTTGAATTTTTAAACCAACGCTGGCCAGTGGCCGCTAACCCTGTGGTAGAACTAATAAAATCCTCAATGATTTCCAACTGAATTTCACCCACCTTGGCTCTACAGCCATCAAAAGTTAGGGCGAACTGTTTTGCAACAAATAAATTAAAACCCTTGAATCGTTGTACAAAGGTGAGCCAACCGTTATCCTCTAAGTCTTTCTGGGCATTGTCGAACAGTAGCAAGGCTTGGATACCGTTCAGCTCAATTCGCACCACTGGTGCCATGGAGCCAAGCACACGGTAAGTCCAGGGTTTGAATCATAGCATACACAGGAGCAGAGTGCACGAAGGGTTACCCGGGCTAACAGAGGTGAAACAGGGATAAGAGCAACATTAATGACATCGTGTGAAGGTGGTGGAGCTATTTGTTGGCCATGCATAATAGTTATTGCCAAGGTACAACCGCCGACACTTATAGATGTTCAACCCACTATTGTATAGTTTAACAATTATGTCATTTGCCCGACCAATGAAACCAATGGTAAGTGTATTAATCATTTGCGCAAGCAATGGTTATACCATAGTTTTAAAACCAAACATACAAATTGAAACCAAAACCAATGTTTAACCATGGGACACGCGGTGTATAGAACGATTTACACCAAGGGTTTAAACCATAATACCAATGCTTTTATGAAGCCAATGTGCAAAGTAATTTGATCAAATAACATGTAAATCCAACTGCCAATGCATCGAAATTACATAATCAGTCAAAGAATGTCCAATGAGTGTAGATCAAAAGTTTTTCCAACTGCATAATGATAAGTAAAATGTAAGCGCAATAGTCATATCGACAAAATGATAACGGCAATTTAATAAAGATTTTAATGCGGCTTCGAAAGACCAAGTTTTCACGCTTACATTCGTGAAAACAAAACGAAAGTAAGTGTGAAAATGGCGCAAAGAATAAAAGTGTCATTTATTTGAGAATTGCGACGAAAAATTAACGTTTGCAAAACATTGGTGTAGGAATCTTATAGGACAATGGAAAGATGTGAATTGGCTGCCAACACTGATTTATTCAAAATAAGTCCCTAACACACATATCAAGACATAGCTTCACACTATAGCTGACTTGAGATTTTAGATCCCTGATATTCCACAAATTTTCCTAACAGGTCCGCGACTATGTGCACTATACGCCCACGGGTATTTGTGTTTTCCCTCACTGTAGGTCACAGATGTCTTCACTTTTCCTCCTAAAACTTGTGGGTATACTCAAGGAAATTTTGTATGAAACCCCTTCTCCATGCTCTCGACCCCTGCAAACTTCTCACTTCATTTGACTTCTATAACTTTGACTCACTTCCATAGGTATCCAACCTAAATTATCGGAGGTGAATACACATAACTGATTTGCAATGGACTCTTCTCTATGTTATAAAGAGAAATTTCTTAATGACATGTAACTTTGATGCAACATGAAACTCACATGCAACCTATTATCTTTTGTTTACTCCCACTTTACTTTTCCCTGTAATAATTAATTATCCCTCCAATAATTATTATTTCTACAATAATTAATTATCCCTACAATAATTAATTGTATTCTGTTTACTACTACTTTACTTCGACATGCAACTTTTCTCAAGGTTTGACATCAATGACGACTAATCCCAATAATTAATTATCCTCGCATTAATTAAATAATCTATTTCAATAATTAATTAATCTTTTAACAATATCCCCCTTTGGAATTGATGGCAACACTTAGACACAACAATGAAAACACTCATGCTCATTTTGACTCCCCCTTGTCTTCATGTGTTGGCTCCCCCTGTATTCATGCCTCTATTTGTTCTCTCCCCCTTTGACATCAATGACAAAGGATGAATTCTCCTTGGGGCCTCTCCCTCTGTTAGTAAGACTCTAATATCTACTGATGTTTCTCTTCATGGTGCTTCCTTGTGTACATATATGATAAAAAGCAATGAAAAAAAATTCAAGTCTTTCAAAAAGAATTCATTGTGGGGATGAAACTACTCCATGTTTCTGTCAAAGATACTCAAAAGTCTCCCTTGGAAGAGGTTTGGTGAATATATTTGCAATATTCTCTTTTGTACCAACATACTCTACCTTGATTTTCCTATCTGTAACTGGAAGTTCCTGTAGAAAGTGAAACTTGATTGGAATGTGTTTTGTCTTGTAATGCATCACAAGATTCTTAGAGATACTTATAGCACTGGTATTATCACAGAATATCAGAATAGGCTCATAACATTCCACCTATATGTCCTTCAAAGTTTCCTTCATCCATAGAACGTGTGTACAACATTTTGTTGCTGCAATATACTCTTCATTTGTTGTGGACAATGATACTGAAGACTTTTTCTTGCTCAACTAAGATACTAGAAAATCACCCAAGTAGAAGGTTTCTCCACTTGTACTTCTTCTATCATCAATACTTCCTACCCAATCAAAATCTGTGTATGCAACTAGAGATAGATCATTCCCTTTTGGATACCATAATCCATAGTATTATGTTCCTTTGAGATATATAAATATTCTCTTTACTACCATAACATGTGTTTCCTTTGGAGTTGCTTGAAATCTTGCCACCTGTCCAACTGCTTGCATCACATCCGATCTTGATGCAGTCACATAGAGTAAACTACCAATCATCGATATGTAGAGTATTTGATCTTCACCTTTGGATATATCATCTTTGCTCAATTTGCAACTGATCTGGATGGGAGTACTTACAGTATTACAATCTACCATTCCAAATTTCTTCAACATTTCTTTGAAATACTTGGTCTAGGAGATGAAAATACATGTATCTAGCTTTGTGTAGAGATTTTTTTATGCATTTCCTTTCTTGAACCCTTATTGTTGTAGATAACTATCCAATCTCGAATACCATGCTCCAGGGGTTTGTTTGAGTCCATATAGTGCCTTCCTCAATATGAAAACATAATCTTCCTTTTCTGACACTATAAATCTTTTTGGTTGTTTGATGTATAATTATTCTTCTAATTCTTCATTTAGGAAGGTTGATTTTACATCCATCTAATATACTTTGATTCACTTTGAACATGCATAAGCCAATATCAATATGATTGCTTCAATTCTAGCAACTGGGGCAAAAGTTTCTTCAAAATCTATTCCTTCAACCTGAGCATATCCCTTTCATACTAACCTTTCTTTATTCCTGGTTACTTTTCCATCCTCGTTCAACTTGTATCTAATTACCCATTTTGTACCAATCACTTTCTTATCTTTATGCCTTGGATTATGTTCCCATGTTTCATTTTTCTCTATCTGATCTAGTTCTTCCATATCTTTGATCCAGTGTGTTCATCTGTGCTAGTTTCTACAAAACTATTGGGTTCAAATGTGGATAAAAATGCTAGATGCCTTTGTTATGGTGAGTGTAATTTTCTTTGAGTTTCAAATATTATATCCATATTCCAAATGGAATGTTTTGGTGGATAATTTTTTTGTATTCTCCTACTAGGATTTTTGGGAGATATCTAAAGATTTTGTTGGTCATATTCC
The DNA here is from genome assembly GCA_009831015.1 of Picea engelmannii. Lineage (NCBI taxonomy): Eukaryota > Viridiplantae > Streptophyta > Pinopsida > Pinales > Pinaceae > Picea > Picea engelmannii. The sequence continues at coordinate 1,016,254 of ML778622.1, forward strand.
TTTTTCTCTGATTCTGGTTTGTCTTCATCTTCTTTTGATTATGCTTCTTCTTTTAAGTCTTCTTCTCCTTCTTGCTCTTTCAAGTCTCCATATTCTTCTTTGAGATTTCGTAAACTTGTATCATCAATATGTACATTGATGCTTTCCACTATTTTGTTGACTCTTAGATTGAAACACTTGCATGCCTTTATTTTTCTTGAGTACCCAACAAATACACATTTTCAACTTGAGATTCAAATTTTCCAATCTTGTTTCCTTCTCTTTTGATGTAGAACCTTCTTTCAAACACTCTAAAATGATTCACATTTGTTGATATTCCTTTCCATAGCTTGTAGGGAGTCTTATCACTATTAATTATGAGCATTCCTCTGTTCAAGATATGACTTGTTGTATGTACTACTTGTGCCAAAAATATGTCGCCCAACTTGAGATATTTCAACATGGTTCTATCCATTTCCTCTATTCTCTTGTTCTTTCTTTCAACGACTCCATTCTATTGAGGTGTCCTTGTTGTTGAGAAATGTCTCTTTATCCCATGTTCACTATAAAAGTACATGAATTCCTATGATGTGAACTCTCCTCCATTGTTGGATATCAAACATTTTATTTTCAAGTTTGTCTCTGTTTCAGCCATCTCTTTGTTTATCTTAAACTGGTCAAATGCCTTTGATTTCTTCTTAAGAAAGAAAATTGCAGTCATGCTTTTGTAGTCATAAATCAATAGCATGAAGTATTGTTCACCATTTAATCCCTTTTTCCTCGTTGTTCCACCTAGATCAATATGTACAATATCCAATGGTTTTTTGTTGAGTACTCCTTTGATTTTAACTTGGTCCTGGTATTTTTTTCCTTGCAGAAAATGCTTGCATAGAGTAAACATTGGCTTTGAGATTTCAGGAATTTCTCTTAATTATTCCTTTCTACTGATTTTTACAAAAGTTTCAAAGTGCATGTGACCCATTCTTTGGTTCCAGATCCAACTTTCATTTTCCTTTCCTAAACAACAACTCTCCTTTCCAATTTCATTCAAAACATATATGTTGTTCAGAGTCCTTATAGTTGTCTCTACTAACCATTCTGATCCTTCTTTCCTTATTTCACATTTATCTAAGTTGAACTGAAGTGTGTGTCCTTGATCACACATTTAACTTACACTCAACCTATTTTGCTTCATATCTTCAACCTGTAGAATAGTTTCTGCTATTGCATCTTTTCTCCCAAGCTTAACTATGCCTCTTCCTTTGATTTTAGTTAAATGATTATTTCCAAATGAAACTGATCCATCTTCTTTTTCTTCAGAGTTAGAAACCTATTCCTATCACCTGCCATATTCTTTGAACAACCACTATCAACATACCAATCACTTTTCCTATGTTTGGCATGTACATCAAGCAAGCATTGATTCTGATTTATTTTATGTTTCTCTTGTGGTTTCGATATCTGATTGCTAATGTCCTACTTTGATTCCCTGGGTGGAATAGTCAATCTACAATTCTTCACTATGTGACCAAAATTGTTTCAGTTGTAGCATTCTACTTCATTTCTCAATGAATGAAAACTATTTTGGTTCCTGCTATATGCTTCATAAGATCTTATGGGATTTATGTACCCTAGATTGTTACTTTTGTTCTTAGGATAGACTCTATAGTTTTCAACTTTATGTAAAAAAATAACACAATTAAAACAATGACCATAAAAGAATCATTGATACCTAGGAATAGATTATCTTTTTTATGATTCACTCATTTTGAATTTTTCTTCTTGAGTATTCTTTACTTCTGGAATATTCTTCTTTGGGGGCATGCATTCTTCCTTCTTGACACAATATTTGACAATCTCTCCATAGATTCTTTGTTCTACTTCATGTTTTGTTGTCTAGGAGGTCAACCCTTTCTCATTCTATACTTGATTGTATCGTAGGATGGAGTTGTCATATGATGATCTTTGACTGTTGATGATTTGAACCAATATTATGGTTCTCTTCTGCTGCAGATCTTTCTTCTGAATATATTTCCTTAAAGAGACTACTTCTTCTTATAAGCTTCCAATCATTTTCTCCTTTTCTTCTAACTAACTTCTAAGAATTTCCTCAATTCTTATGTCTTCTTCTATTTGAATTTTTAGACTCATCATCATTTGTTCTAGTTATTTAGAGTTGGAATTATGAGATCCCTGTTTCATTTTTAACTATCTCTTAAGTGACTTCTTTTTATTTATTTCCTTCCTAAGTTCTTCTAATGCATTGATTAGCTCTTCTCTAAGATAGGCTTCGCCTTCTTCTTCAGAATCATCTTCTACTACCATGAAGAGTACTCTTTTAGAATCACTGTCATTGTCATTATCCTCCTTGTCTTATGAGGAACTGTCCTCTTTTGAGTAGAAAATTTTATTGAATAATGTATTTTCCATTTTAGAAACTTGTTTTCCATCACTGTCTTTATTCCTGTGAGGACATTTAGAATAAAAATGACCAATACCACCATAATTAAAAAAATTCAATGGACACATACCTTTATACTTGTCGGGTTGTTTCTATATTTTTCTTACGAAGTTATCCATCTCTTCATCTTCGTATGAATCTTCACTGCAACTACAACTTGGTTTTGAATTTTACTTTTGATTCTTCTTTGTCTTCTTGGATGCCTTGAAATTTTATTCCCTTGTGACCAGGTTCTCCTATTTTGTTTTCATTTCATAGGCTATAAATATTCCATGTAGCTTGTCCATACCTAATGTACTGAGATCTTCTCTTTCTTATAAGGCTGATATTTAGAGTAAAATATCATAGGAGTAGACCTCAATACATTTTGAACAACCACTGAGTCATCAACTTCTACTCCAAATGCTTTAATAGTGTTGACTACTTCCTCAACTCACATAAGGTAGGATGCAATTTCTCCATCTTCCTTCATTTTCAACTAGTCAAACTTATCTCTGAAAATTTGAAGATTAGCTCCCTTTACCTTGGCATATCCTTTATAAATATTTTGGAGTTTATCCCAATTATCCTTTGTACTATAACAATGCATAACTTTGACAAAAAATGAATCAACTAAACTACTCATAATAGTACCTTTAGCCTTTGAGTTTTTTTCGTTGAGCTTCTTTCCATCTCTGTTGGTTGGGGGAGTGCCTAGTGTTGTATAGCCATCTACTACTCTTTCCAAAAATCAAATCCTTGCGCCTATAAAAAGGTTTTCATCCTTTTATTCTATAATTTATAGTTCTTCCCTTAAAACCTTGGTGATCCAATCTTAGCGTATTCCATGATCACCTTCTAGTGGTTAGCCTACTTCCTGAAGGACCTGCTTTGATACCAATTGTTGGAATACTGAGAGGGGGGAGTGAATCAGTATTAACACTTTTCTTTCTTTAACCACAATATAAATCTTCAATGATATTAAATCATCATTCAATATATAATCAATACCATAAATCAATGAATAAACAACACATAAACACAGTACACTGAAGCTTTACATGGAAACCCAATGTGGGAAAAAAACACATAATACTTTATTATTTGTCAAAGAGTACATTCATTGGAAGCACCAACTTACTATTTCTCCAGCTAAAATAGGAAGGCGGCTCCAACTGCCTATTTATTGATTGGAACCTAAAGGAAGATCCAACTCCTAAATTTTCTAGCTCCAACTAAAATGAGGCTACAACCCCCTTTCCTTGCCCTGTCCAACCGCCTTGAAATATAAATGTATAAAACCATGTCACTACCTATGTTGCTATAAATTATAACCTATTGTTGTTTTTTCTTATGATACCTTTGTTGTTGTTGTTTCTAATATCAATATCTCATCAATATTTCAACCACTTATTCCTCATGCAAAAATCCATAGGATAACTCTCCAAATCAACAACTTATGAATTACTGAGACATAATTGTTCATGATTTATTCAAACTAACTCCCTAACAAACACATGAATACATTCCTTTAGAATGTAGCTGACCTGAGGTTTTATATCCTTGATCTTCCATAATTTTTCCTCATAGTTCTGTGACTATGTGCACTATATGCCCACGAGTATCCATGATTTCCCTCACTACAGGTCATGAATGTTCGTGCTTTTCCTCCTGAAACGCACGGGTATACTCAAGGAAATCTTGTATGAAACACCTTCTTCATGCTCTTGACTCCTACAAACTTCTTACTTCACTTGACTTCTCTACCTTCGACTCACTACCTTAGATCTCTAGCCTATATTCTTAGAGGTGAATACACATAAGTGATTTGCAATGGACTATTCTTTGTATTATAAAGATAAATTTCTTAATGACATGCAACTTCCATGCAACATGAAACTCACATGCAACCTGTTATCTTTTGGTTACTCCCACTTTAGTTTTCCTTGTAATAATTAATTATCCCTCCAATAATTAATTATTCCTACAATAATTAATTATCCCTACAATAATTAATTATCTCCTATTTACTACCACTTTACTTCAACATGCAACTTTTCTCAAGGGTTGACACCAATGACAACTAATCTCAATAATTAGATATCCCTGCAATAATTAGTTTATCTTTTTTGATAATTAATTAATCTTTCAAAATTTGAGTGTTCCCCCCCATGGAAATAAATCCTTACTGCAATTAGTAGGTGATAGTTGATCATATCATGGAAACCAAGATGAATGGCACCCACCAACAGGACATCCAACTCTATCAGGTCATCAGATAAAGGCAACTTATTCGCCAAGAGTCAGATTCAATAGAAGTTTCCCCATATGATGGAATACCTTGACCTAATGGATACCATTTATTCCTAGGGGGGGGGGGGGNTAGGTGTATAGTGGTGTCCACCTACCTATTCCACTAATTCCAAATGGTTTTACATCTTGGAAGTTTTTCTATAGTTTTTTGGGTCCCAAACTTCCAAGGTTGTTTTGAGGCCCTAAACGAGATTTGTTTTTGCGTGGAAATGCATAGTATATAGTTGTATGAAGATATTGGGCCATTCGTAATGTGTAATTCTTGGATATACCTTTTCGACAGGATATCAAGCACCCCAAACAAATATTGTATGGAAAATGTGTTCCCCTAGGAAGTGGACATATCAACTAACCACATCAGGGGGGGTGAATCAGTAATAGAGAAATAATCCTTTTCAACCACAAAATGCAAGTGTTATATCAATGTAGAATTATCATCCAATAGTTTCAGAGTAAATAAACAATGAACAAATTAGAAATCATACAAATACACAATACACCAGTGTTTTTACGTGGAAACCCAAAGCGAGAGAAAACCACATAATGCTTTTTCTTATATGTTGTTAAGAATTACATTCATTGGAGAACCAACTTCCTTTGTTTTCCAATTGCATCTGGAAGAAGGCTCTAACCCCCTAGTTTCTCAGGCTACAACCCCCTAGTTTCTCAGGCTACAACCTGAGGGAAGATCCAACTCTCCAATTCTTTAGATAGAACCAGAAGGAGGCTACAACCCCCTATGTTCTCCATCTACAACCACCTATTCTTTCCCCATCCAACCACCCTGACATATAAGTAGAATGATGGAACCACTATCACACTATCACTGTGAGATATACTGTTGTAAACATGTACCAATCAACTTGTACCAATAACCTGAACCATGCATCAACCTATACCTTAACCTATCAACTTGTACCATATAAAAGTGCATCAACCACGCACCAACATGTACCAAACAACTTGTAATAAGACTTTACCATAAACAAGTGCATCAACCATGCACCAACCTATACCATGAACAAGTGCATGAACCATGCAACAAAACTATACAAATAACCTGTCATAACAACCTATCCAAATAACCTATCAGAAAAACCTGTCTCATCAATCTTATCAACCAAATAATATATACTCACCAAGATAAATCACCAAGACAACTCTCAAATATGTGCATCAACCAAGCATAACACAACAACTCATAATCATCACCAAGATCAATATGGACTTCTAATAATATACCAAGACAAGTGTGTTACATAATCCATAAACCATGTGTCAACAATACTACTAACAAGTGCCTCCAACCATGTGTCAACAATACTACTAACAAGTGCCTCCAACCATGTGCCAAGTATGTACCAATCATGTATCAACTACTCATCAAAATGTATCAACATCATCAACTCTACACCTCATGTATATGCCAACTCATCAACTACTTATCTCAACCATGTACCCAACATGTACCTCAACCAAAATCCCTCATCAATTTCATCATCCAAATCTGATTTGTAACTCTATAATAGACTTGTTTTGTATGATCACATACTTGCAAACCATCCTTAACCTGAACAACAAGAGACTAGCATTTTCATCAAACTTTACTTTAGTCTCACATGAGTAGTTTTGGATTAGTCAACAACCCTAACTTGAAATAATCATAACTATGTACCTGTAATGAATAAAGATATGAAAATAGTACACAATGTTATTCAGTGTCTTTTATGGAATTTCTACAGGTTTCACTACTTGGATCCTCTCAGAAAAGGAGTTATAGAAAAAATGGCATACCTTATTGAATTATGGCTTATTCTAGAGAGTGAACTTGTAGAGCATGCCCCACACAGAATATGTTTTGTATGGATCTGAAAATGGTACAAAGAATACTAAATACTATACTCTAACCAATAAATTTTTTCTTACTAAATTTGGATCTGTTAAGAAGAAGTTATGACATTTTTACCTTAAATACTTGTTTTAGACTAGTTTTAGGACTAGCCACAAACCCTATTTTCCACGGAGTGTAACACCAAAAATAGAACGACCCACAAGCTGAAATTTGTATCACAACTACTTGGATATGTTTCCTCAATGGCCTCCCAATTTCACAGTATGAATCATTCTAGAAAAAAGGTTATTGTAAAAATGGTGATATGACTTGTAAATAACCTACCTTAGAAAGCATCATCAAAATAATTTATCCTCCCTTGAATTTTGGCCTTCCTTACTTCACCTTCCCTCTGAAATTCAGCTTAAATATCCTTTGGTTACCTCATTCACTTGTATATATTCAATATTCTCAAGTGTTATTAAAATGAGAGAACCTTTCCTCATATTTATACTTCCATGTAGCTTCCTCAAGGGGTTACCTTTTAACCATCTTAACCCACTTTCCTTATTTTAGGGTTAACCCACTTCTAACCACTTGTCCACTTAGTAATTTCTCCATTAAATTTATTATTTAAATAATTTATTTTGTATCCAATTTGACTTATAGTACACTCATCACTTCACTTTATTATTTACCTTCTAAAATCTCTTAAACCACTTTCCTTATTTTAGGGTTAACCCACTTCTAACCACTTGTCCACTTAGTAATTTCTCCATTAACTTTATTTTTTAAATAATTTATTTTGTATCCTCTTTGACTTATAGTACACTCATAAACTCACTTTATTGTTTAAATAATTTCTTCTTTGCAAACACTTTGACTACTTTGACCTTTTGGGGCTTCTAGATGACTCATGGGGGTTCTCCAACTTCACATGGCCATAACTCTCTAACTGTGAGGAGTTATGTAACATTACACATACCCCTAGAAATGGAATGACATGTACTATCCATATAGAATAGTATTACCTGCAAATATATCAAAACTCATACCATTTTCCATCAAACAAACTTGGGTCCATTACCCAAACCTTTGTGCTACTGGAATTCTCTACTGGACATTCTTCAAGGGTTGACATCAATGAAAAACAACCCAATTAATCAACAAGTATATAGTTGTAGGAAGATATTGGGACATTCGTAATGCATACTTCTTGGCTATAACTTTCAGGCATGATATCAAGCACCCCAAACGAAGATTGTGTGCAAAATTTGTTCCCCCAAGAAGTGGACATATCAACTAACCACATCGGGGCCCACAAACCTTTTGTTGTTTCATGTTCTAGGGTTAGGGTTTTGGATGTTTAGGGTTTCTCATTGATTATTTATGTTAAAATTCACTTTTAGCATTTTAATAATCAATGTTTTTTGAATGAGCATAACTGACACATATCTTTCTTTAGAGATAAGCTACCACCATTCTATCTAGTTTGTGTGCTTTTCACTTTACAATCTTTTGTCCTCCATTCATTAATAGAATATGATTTTAAATATATTATTGTGTTTCTTGCAATATATTTGTGTGTTTCCTTGTTCTATATCTTCCTTCATTTTTTTCTCATCATAATCTAGACTAGGAAAGGATGGTGAAATCTTGTTGCTAAATCAAAATATACAGAGGAAGATGAAGAGGGATGGGAAAATGAAGTGTCCTTGAATGAAAGTGAAATTTATCACATCCATGTCCCTATTGATTCTTGGGGCTATGGTTTTAAATATTACCTCACTAATGGCAGTTCCCCTCAATACCTAGAATCTAGGAAATGAAGAGCTCTAAGATTTAAATCTACTCAACATCAGCTGATAAATGGAATCCTCTTTAGACAAAATTATGATAACGTCCTATTAAGATGTTTGGAAAATTCAGATGCTAAAAATGTTTTGCATGAGTTACATGATGGTACTATTTGAGGTCACTTTGTAGGACACACTACTGCACACAAAATACTCTGAGTAGGGTATTACAAACCAATAATGTTCAAAGATGCTCATTATTATGCCAGAAAATTTGAAATTTGCCAGAAGTCATCTAAGAGAGAAAATAAACATGCATTTCGTCTGCAACCCATATTAGATGATAGTCCTTTTTAGTAGTGGGACCTGGATATTATTGGTGATATCAATCAAAATTCCTCTCAACTCCACAAATACATTTTGACATAAAAAGACTATTTCACTACATGGAAATAAGTTTTTCCTCTGAAGATAGTAAATGAAAATTAGGGGATCTCTTTCCTTGAATCCCATATTATTACCAGGTTTGGTTTCCCTCAATATTTAGTTTTTGATAATGCAAAGTATTTTTCATCATTTAAATTAACAAAATTTTCTTTACAGAAAGGTATTAAAATTAATTATACTGCCAACTATTATCCTCAAGGTAACAATCTTGTTGAATTAAAAATAAAAATTTAGTTTGCATCCTGAAAACTATTGTGACTAATCATCAAAGAAGTTGGCATATAGCTTTACCAAATGCTCTCTGGGTTGATAGAGTGACACAAAATGTATCCCTAGGAAATTCTCCTTTCTTCCTGATATATGGAAAATAAACAATTTTACCCCCTAATATCTTTTTTCCTTCTGCATAATTAGCACAAGTTTCTCAAGATATAAATTTCGCAGTAATACAACACAGATTACATACTCTCCTCAAGTTGAGGAAGAAAGGGAAAAATCCAAAGGAAAATTGGACCAACATCACTAATTTGTCAAACATTGCTTTGATAAAGGCTCGGTTAGTAATAAATACTTTCAAGTAGGAGACCTAGCTCTAAAGTTGGAAAATTCTAATGAGCTTAAAGGTAAGCATACTAAGTTTCAACATTTTTGGCTTGGCCCATTCCAAATTGAGGAAAGATTAGGTTCTGGAACTTTCAAGCTCATATTTATGGAAGGGGAGATTGAGGAACTCCATGTTAATGTAAAAATTATTATAAATTACTTCTCACGATAACCTATGGTGATGTAGTCCCATACATAGTAGCTTAATGTTCATGTTGTTTTCTTTTGAAATTCCATCTTTCCTTTGTATTGCATCTGTACAATTTTTTTACTTTTGTTTTCTCTTATTTCCTTTGAACTTATTTTAAACTAGCTTGTTTGTTTTTCACTTTTAACCAACCCTGTTTATTTCTCCTATATGTTGAAAGAAGGATAGTGCTCACTATGTGAAAGATAAAAAATAAACGTCCTCTCTAAATTGTATTAGAGACACTTAGAACTAGGGAATCTACTCTATATAATAGGATGTAGCATTAAGGGATCAAGGGTAAACAATGGAAAACTCAAGGTGAACAAATATTTTAAAATCCTCATAAAATCTTAAGTTGTACATATGGGAAAATATCAATAAGTTGGATGTGAATGTGATGTATTCCTCTCCATGGTGGTACTCCCATAATAATCTTCAAGGCTTACATGCAAACATAAAAATATTGGCCTATAAGTGTCTTTTGGGTATTCTCTATTCACCACACATTAAAATGTTAACTATGTCATTCCTTTAGGTGGTAGACCCATGAGGAAAACAAGTATTGACAATGGTGTAACACCCCAGGTTTTGAGCCCCATATTAAATAATGTATTTTGTTAATTGTTGAGAGGGAAGAGTGCCTGCAAATTTATTAAGAGGCCAGTGTGCCTAGGAAATGTAATGTTCTGGTCATTATTAATATAAAACACACCATTGGCTTCTAGATGGAAAAGTACTAGAGTTATAGGGGGATATGATTCCACAATAGAGGGGGCTTCATGGGATAATTGTTTATTTCATTTTTTTAATTATGCATTTTGTCTAATGGAGGAAATTAGTTACATAAACTTCTTGGGGGAAGGCCATGAGGTTTTTGATCCCCAAGAATTTCATAAACCCATCCCTGGTCTGTTGGGGGGGTTCTCACATTTGTTGATTCTCTCATTCGTTGGTTCTCTCATTCTATCTCTCACTCCCATCCTCATTATCGTTCTTCTGTTGGTTGTCTCACTCATTCATTCATTCGCGTATGCACTCCATTGATCAATGTTCACCATCTCGTGGGGATTTCAATCCCTTCATTCTTTCAACCATTCCTCATGCGTTCCATGGCTCAGGAAAGGAAGACAAACTACTGAAGAGAAACCATGGTATTTTGGGTTGTAGAGACTGCTAGTGCAATCTAGCCATGCTTTGAGGCATGCATGTCTAAGATGATTTGGCCCGTGTCCAATGTTTCTCATAGCTATGAGTCCTAAGAGTCCCAACATGGAGATTATGGACCAACTATAATGGATCCCTGGAAGGAGAAGAGAAACTTGAGGGACTACATGGCATCTAAGGGAGAGGGTCCATTCTCTTAGGTTGTGCAGGCTAGGTAGAAGAGAGTTAGGTACTTGGATTGTTGTGGGTGCTCGGAAGCCTCTGATAGCTTGAGTGATGACTGGTTTGGGAAGCCAAGTAACACCCTAGAACCATCCTTGTGGATTCATAGCCCTAGCTCGGGGGTGACATTCTTGTTGAGACTTGGATTAAATATAAGTTCTCTTTGTTATGGTATTATTTACCTGTGTATGATTTATTCTGTTGTGTATTTATTTATCATTGAATTCAATATTTAGAGTATGCACACTTGTTGGTTATTTATGTCCATGTCATATTCTTTATTTATTTTATGTTTAGCATTAATATTGATCAATGCACGTGAACCTTTCATTCATCCTGGTTATTTAAAGTTATGACATGGGTCGAATTAGTCTAGAGAAGGGACTAGAAGTTAGCGTGCTCAACCTATGGGTGGATGGGTACATTATATATTGGTATCAGATCTATTGGTTGAGACACTAGGCCAGAATGGGCTGGATCATTTAGATAATATATCATGGTTGATATCGATTTAGGACTTTGAAGTAATCAAGTTCAGGACGAATGGTGTTGAAGAGATCACGTTGAAGCTAGAACATCAAAGCTCCTTTGTAGGGGATTGAAGGATCATGAACGTCCCTTTCCAATTCAGGAACAATTTACAGCATGGGATCAAGTTTAGATTTGGACCATTAGATCTATTCAGGAGAAGACAGATCCTTTGCAGCCATCGGATATGGAGAAGGTATAGCTCAAAATATCAGTTCAAAATGCGTATTCAAGAAATGGAAGAAGATGAGATAACCTCTAGCCATCATAAATAGGTCAAAGGTTAGAATATCAGAGTTGGTAATGTAGAGACAGAATCTAATGGACACAAGGGTCGAGGAGAGAAAGAAACAATGATAGAAACTGTGAGAATCCTGAAAATAGAAGTACAGAGCTATAAGGAAGACAATGAGAGGATGATCAGAGAGAAAAGTCAGATAAATTCCTGAGTGTTGCAAAGCTTAAATCAGTTGCAGAAGAAAACAAAGAATGGCTCAAAGAAATAGAAAGAAGGAAGTTATCATGAGAGAAGATATGATCATGGAAGCACTATTTATTCCAGGAGTGCTAGCAGAGCTCATAGACATCACTCACCTCCTTACTTAGCAAGAAGGTCTTATGCATATAAAGATGCCACAAGTAGTATAGAGTTGTTTCCTATTAGGAACCAAAGAAGAAGGCATGAATTGGACAATTTGCAAGGAGATTTGAGGAAGATTAGGCCACCATCCTTTGATGGTGAAAGAGAAAGTGAAGATGATGTTGAAGCATGGTTTCTTGGACTCAGGAGATATTTCCAAATGCATAACTATTCATCAAACCTAGAAGACAAAATTTCCACCTACCATTTACATGGGAAATATTCTATGTGGTGGGATAAACTAAAGAAAGTTGAACATATTAATGAGAATAGGATCACTTAGAAGAAGTTCAAAACATATTTCCAAAAGGACTACCTCTCAGAGCATTTATATGACAAGAAATTGCAGGAGTTCTTTGAACTCAGGTTGGGAAGCATGACTATGGAAGAATATGAGAAGAATTTATTGGGGTTGTTAAAGTATTTTGGGTTTATAAATGATGAGAAGGTGAAAATAAAGAGGTTATTGAGTGGAATTCCATCCTTTTATAAAGAAAAGATTCGGTATGATGAGCCCAAGACCTTGATTGAGACCATTCGGAAGGCTAAGTACCTATATGAGCAAGGAAAGGGAAAATAATCTTTGCAAAATTCTTGGAAGGATAATAAGAAGGAGAAGTATGATCAGAGGAGGAGGGGATTCAAACATCCTTTCAACATAAATAAACCTAATAAAAATCACCAAGATTAGTATACCAACGTTGAATCCAATAAAGAAGACTCATTGGGAAAAAGGGGAAGACCACCAATCCAATGTTGGGGATGAAAAGAAGATCACATGTACAAGGATTTCCCACACAAAAAGGATAGAGTGAAGACCTTGCACAACATCCAAGAGGCTACCACAGTTGAAGACATGGGAATAATTTATGTATCCTTAGATGACCGACAAGAAGAATACCAATCCAACATGATCTAGGTGGAAGGTAAGATCATAAATCAATCTATTTCTATTTTAATTGATTTAGGAGAAATTCATTGCTAAATTGATCCTAAAATAGTGGATATATTACATTTGGATAAAAGTAAGATTGGGAAATCAAGTTTGGTTCAACTAGCCACTCGAACCAAAAGGAGAATCCATGATATGGTCAGAGGTTGTTCCATAAGTGTTAATGGTGTGAATACTAGTGTTGATATAAATATCATACCATTGGGGTCTTACGATATTCTAATTGGAATGGATTGGTTGGACAAGAATCATGTTATCCTAGATTATCATAGAAAGACATTTACATGCCTTGACGGAGATGGAAACTAGAGCACTTTGAAAGGAGTTCCAAGACCCATCTATATAAGAGATATTTCATCTTTACAGTTGAAGAGATATTTCAGAAAAGGATGTCAATTGTATGAATCCCATGTTGAGGAGCCTAAAAAGACAAAGGGGGCCAGCCTTGAATATTTATCGACACTACAAGAATTCGAGGATGTATTCCAAGAAATACCAGTGTTTCCATGAAAAAGGGAAATAGATTTCTCTATTGATTTAGTGCCAGGAGTTTCCCCGGTGTCAAAAACACCTTACTAAATGAGTACACCAGAGTTAAAAGAATTACAAATGTTGTTGGAGGAATTGTTGAAGAAAGGGTACATACGCCCAGGTGTTTCACCTTGGGGTGCACCGATACTCTTTGTCAAAAAGAAAGATGGGACATTGAGGCTATGCATTGAATTTTGACGGTTGAATAAGTCCACTATAGAGAAAAAGTACCCTCTACCCAGAATTGATGACCTATTTGATCAGCTAAGAGGAGAAAATATATTTTCAAAGATATACTTTAGATCAGGATACCATTAGGTAAGAATCAATGAAGAAGGCATCCATAAGATAGCCTTTAAAACCATGTATGGGCATTATGAATTTGTAGTGGTGCCATTTGTACTGACCAATGCACCAACTGTCTTTATTTGTTTAATGAATGGCATATTTAGGAATTATTTGGATAAGTTTGTCATAGTATTATTGGATGACATACTTGTCTATTCCAAGTCTAAAGAGGAACATGAACATCACCTAATATTTGTATTGCAAGTGCTAAGAGAACACTAGTTGTATGCCAAGCTAACTAAGTGTTCTTTTTACCAAGAACAGATCCATTACTTGGGACACATTATTTCAGAACAAGGCATAGTAGTGGATCTAGAGAAGATTGAAGCTATTAGAGGATGGCAAACACCCAGGAATGTTTCAGAAGTTAGATATTTTATGGGGTTAGCTGGTTACTACAGAATATTCATAGTAGGGTTCTCTAAGATTGCTCATCCCATCACTTCTTTGCAAAAGAAGGGAATTAAATTTGAATGGACATCTAAATGTGAAGAGAACTTTAATTTGTTGAAGGAATTACTTAATAGCGCACCTATGTTAAAGATTTTTGACCCAAATGAAAGTTTTGTGGTATGCACAGATGCATGTAAGAAAGGGCTTGGTGGAGTCCTCACTCAAAATGGACATGTCATTCGTTATGAGTCTAGAAAGCTTAAGGAAAATGAGAGTAACTATGCCACACATGAATTGGAGCTTGTTTCCATGGTTCACACATTGAATATGTGGAGTTATTATCTTATGGGAAAGAAATTTGAATTGAGAATAGACCACGGTGGTCTGAAGTATCTTTTTCAACAACCAATTTTGAATGCCAGGAAAACAAGATGGTTGGAATTTTTAAGTGAATACAACTTTGATATCAAGCATATCAAATGGAAAGAAAATAAATTTGTCGATGCACTTAGTATAAGAGTGCATCTCATGCATGCTACAATTGTTAGTATGCATCGTTCAGACTTGAAGATAAAATTTTTAGATATTGTTGTTACAGATTAGCATTACCTACAGGTAAAGAAAATCTTACAACAAGGAGATGTACAAGAGAAAATGAAAGAGCATGAGATGAAGGAAGATCGATTACTTATGCATAAAAATATAATTTATGTTCCTAGTTCTGGAGAACATAGAAATATGGTACTAAAAGATATGTATAATGTTCCATATGTTGGACTTATGGGTTCCCAGAAAATGATTACAATAGTAAGAAGCCAATTATTTTGGTCGAGAATGAAAAAGTATGTTGATGATTACATAGCTAGATGTATGGAATGTTAGAAATTGAATGTTGAGCATAGGGTGCCCAATGGGTTTATTACAACCACTACAAATTCCAAAGAAGAAATGAGAAGTGATAATCATTGAATTTATAACTAAATTTCCCAGGACAGTAAGACAACATGATTCAATAGTGGTAGTGGTTGACAAATTGAAAAAGGCTTCTCATTTTGTTCTAATAAAAAAAACAAATACAAGAACTAATATTGCAAAAATTTACATGAGGGAGATTGCTAGGTTGTATGGGATACCTAGGACAATTATATCGGACAAAGAAACAAAGTTTACTTCAAATTTATGGAAGGGATTATGTAAAGGATTTGGTACAAATCTGAACTTTAGCACAACTTACCATCCACCGTCAGATGGGTATGCAGAGAGATTCAATTGAGTAATTGAAGAGATGTTGAGAATGTATGTGATGGATAAGCCATCTAAGTGGGAAGATTACTTGCACTTGGTTGATATTTTATCTAATAATGGGTATCAAGCTTCATTGAAAATGAGCCCATTTGAAGATTTATATAGTGAGAAATGCAATACTCAAGTGAGCTGGGAAAACCGAACAGATAGAGTGGTACTTGGGCCAGAGTTGCTGAAGGAAATGGAAAACCAGATGGTTAAGATTAAGCAGAATTTAAAGGCAGCTCAGGATAAACAAAAGTTTTATGCATATAAGAATAGGACAACAAGATAAGTTAAAGTGGGGGAGAATGCGCTTTTGAAATGGAAGCCCAAGAAGAGATCTTTGAAGTTGGGTAGTTGTACAAAGCTAGTAGCTAGACTTTGTGGTCCTTTTGAGATATTGGAGAGATTAGGGCCAGTTCCATACATGCTTGCATTGCCTCCTTCCATGAAAGTGCATAATGTATTTCAAGTCTCTTTGCTAGATAAATATGTACATGATCCTAACCATGTTATTGATTGGCATATCATTCAGGTAGAGACAGAGGGAGACTTCTAGGTCCAGCCAGTGCAGATATTGGACAAAAAAGTCAAAATGATCCAAAATCGATCTATAGAGATGGTAAAACTTTAGTGGACCTTCTACGGTCCTAAATATGCTACCTGGGAGCATGAATATGCCATGCGGGAAGAGTACCCGCAACGTTTTTGAATAAATTTTGGAATTTTGATTCCTATTTTGTATATGCACTGAGGTTTGTGCCAAAATAAGGGGGAGGGGATGTAACACACCTAGTTTTGAGCCCCATATTAAATAATGTATTTTGTTAATACATTATTATGAGGCGAATGTTCCTAGCATATGTAATGTTCTAATCATTATTAATATAAAACACATCGTTGGATGCTAGAAGGACAAGGACTAGAGTTATAGGGGGATATGATTCCACAAGAGAGGGGGCTTGAGGTTCTAAGTGTTTATTTAATTTTTTTAATTACCCATTTTGTCTAATGGAGGAAATCAGTTACATAAACTTTTTGGGGGAAGGCCATGAGGTTCTTGATCCCCATGAATTTCATAAAACCATCCCTGGTCTTTTGGGGGGGTTATCACGTTCATTGATTCTCTCATTCGTTGGTTCTCTCGTTCTATCTCTCTCACTCCCATACTCGTTATTGTTCTTTTGTTCATTTCCTCACTCATTCATTCATTCACATATTCACTCCATTGATTGATGTTATCCCTCTCGTGGAGATTTCACTCCATTCATTCTTTCACCCATTCCTCATGTGTGTCTTGTCTTGGGAAAGGAAGACAAACTACTAAAGAGAATCCATGGTATTGTCAGTTGTAGAGACTACTGGTGTATTCCAACCATGATTTGAGGCCTGAATATCTAAGATGCATTGGCCTATGTCCATCTTTGCTCATAGTTGTGAGTCCTGAGAGTCCCAATATGGAGATTCTGGAGCAGCTACACTGGAGCCTTGGAAGGAAAAGGAAAACATGAGGGATTGTGTGGCAGAGAAGGGAGAGGGTCCATTCTCTTGGGTTGTGTAGGCTAGGTAGAAGAGAGATGGGTACTTGGATTGTTGTACGTGCTAGGAATCCCATGAGAGCTTGAGTGTTGACTGGTTTGGGAAGCCAAGTAACACTCTAGAACAATCCTTATGGATTCATAGCCCTGGTTTGAGGGCAACATTGTTGTTGAGACTTGGAACAATAGTGTCTACAGTTGGGTGGAATGTCCTTGGTTTGCAGTCAGTCGATGGTTTCTTTTATTAAAGATAAGTGCTCTCTGTTATGGTATTATTTACCTATGTATGATTTATTCCACTGTTAATTTATTTATCATTGAATTCAATATTTAGAGTATGCATGCTTGCTGGTTATTGTTGTGCATGTCGTATTCTTCATTTATTTTATGTTTAGCATCAATCTTGATCAATGAATGTGAACCTTTCATGCATCCTTGTTATTTAAAGTTAGGACAAGGGTCGAATTAGTCCAATGAAGGGATTGGGAGTTAGCGTGCTTGGCCTATGTGTGGTTGGGTATGTTAAAAATGCCAACATATCTAAGAAACTCAAAGTTTCATCCCATGCCTTTAACAGGATTTTGAATCTACTTCTCATCCATAACAAACTGCAAAAAATCGTTAAAATCCTAATAGAGAAAGATAAAAGGAAGCATATATATATATATATATACACTTTTCAAAAAGGCTTGGGACCAAAGAATTTAGGTAAAAGGGTGTAAGAGGTAACCTTCTCAAAGCTATATATGCTCATTGATAGCAGGGCCATGCCTGTAGTATTAGAGATGAGGAGAAAATTTTGGCATGTTTTCAATTATAGAATATTCATCTATGGTGTCATACCCAAGTAAGGAATATGCATGTATAATAATAAATTAATTAACCCCATACATTTTCTTATAGAGAATGCCTATAAGAATACCTAGAAGCTACTATTAATTGTTTATATCTTGAAAAAGGAAAACATAATGACATGGAACCCATGGTGCATGTAGAAATCACATTTTCTTGAAGAATTCATACTTAATATCCTAGTGTGATATAATATTTGAGTTTTCTGAAGGACAAAGATAACTATTTCATCCCATGTGTCACCATCTTTTGTATCTACAATAACTCCCTTTAAAAATTTCCTATTTCATGAAAATTAAATGCCCCCTACCAAATTTCTACATAAAATATGGAGGGTAAGAGTATTTCTCTAGGTTTGAGCGATCTTGTGTTATTTATAGAAAATGGTATTTTTCAATTATTCTCCAATGATATCCTCTTTCATGTTATTTAGTTTCCTAGCATTGAATTATTTGAATAATTATACATTCATTTGATCCCTCATCATCCCTATTTTAATTCAGATTTATTCGATTTCAACTTATCTCTAAATTAGATTCATGCTCATGCGTAACTTGGTTTCCACAATATTTCCCAACCCACAATCCTATTAAACCTTTTCCATCATTCTCTCCCTATCAAAAAATTATTTTACCATACTATTGATTCTTCTTAAGCCCAAATCCCATGGGATTGCCTCCTTAGGATTTCCCCGTCGGAATGTCAAGTTACACTTTTTATGGTTTCTTCTAAAAATAACTTCTCGTAAGAATATCAGATAGATCATTTCGGGATCAAATTTACAGAATGGAAAATGACCAATATCTTTTTCAATGGGTTGTTCCTTGAAGACTTTTTTCTGAAATGCCTTTTTAGAAGGGCTTATCCCAATGAACTCCCCTCGTTAGGTTTTTCCCGCAAGCTTGTGCCCGATAGTCATTTTTCAAGTTATTTTATTTTTAAATCCTTAATAATGTTTTAGGATAAATGGGTTATATTTTGAAATTGATATAATATTAATAACCTCTATCCATTTTTTCGCATTAAGAACCTTTTAGAAGTCTTCTCAAAGTCTGGTTTCCAAATATTCTTTCTGGGAATCCTTGTCAATTTTTTCTGTGAATGACTACTCTTCACCCTTCCAATAAAGTATTCTCTAAGTTAATCTCCCAAAGATGAAAATTTTGGAATTTTTTTTCCCAAACACCTTTCCTCCAAAAATATTATGCCAGAGAATGCTTTCCCAAAATCCCTCCTCCCTACAAGCTTGTTCTTATGAACAAATTCTTCTTCTTTTCTTTGTAAGTTAGAAAATATTGTATTACCTTCAATCAAATAGTAAACGTATAAAGAAATTATTTTGGACTATTATTTTCCTTGAGAGGAAACCAACTTAGCTCCAATTCATCTCAAAATAAGGGAAGGGCAACTCCATGGGATAAAAAAAATAACATTTGAAGCTTAGAGGAGATGTATTCTCTATGAAATTATGGAGTAATCAAAACTAAAACACTATTTAATACTTAAACTAACAAATGTTAGTAGTATTTAATTAAAAAAAACTAAGACCATAACTAGCCTGGAGGCAACACATGGACATCCAGAGGAGAATATGTGTTGCATGCAGACAGAGGAATCAAAACATTTAAGTTGATGGTGTTCTAGCCAGATAGAGCTAGTGTGGTCCTTAGGAGGTCCAAATGAGCATGTAGAGCCAACACCAAAAAAATCCTTTGATCTGATTGTTCTATTTTATGCCTCAAATCAACCACTTCGTGGAGAGTCTAAAAAATCAATTGAAGGTGCTCCCCCATCATGTCAAGATAGCTTGAGGAATTTCAAGTGATTTTGGTATCTAGCAGAGAATGAGGAGGACTAGATATGTGAATGCCAGTATGATAAGCATTAAGGCTTCCTATATTGTGGCTCTGATCCTTGCTCATTTCCACCAAAGTGGGGATGATTTTCATGTAGAACCCCAATGACTTACCCTCTGCCTAAAACCATTCAACTATGAAGCCCCAAAGGAATTTTAGAAAAAAGAGGACTGCAGGGAAATAAAATAAAAATAGATTCATAAACAAAAAACAGAAGATACACAATACAATAGAGACATAGACATTTATGGTTCACACAATGTGGGCTACATCCACTAGAAATATTTCCAGTTCTTCCTTTATTATTATCCAACAAATGAAGAGATACAACATACCTTTTGTAAATTCCTCTTATTTTCTCACAGTCTCCTATCTAAGAATATAATATTCACTCACATATACTGCCACAACACAATGTTGGAATATTGAGAGGGGGGGGTGAATCAGTATGAACACTTTTTAAAACTTTCAATCATAGTATATATTAACTTCAACTTTATTAGTAGGATTCAATTTTTGATCACTTATGCATTCAATATATCATTGTATCATAAACAATATCATTCATCTGTGCATAATAAACAATCACAGATACACAGTACACCATAATTTATGTGGAAACACAAATGGGAGAAAACCAAGGAATGATTTCTTATATATATCAAGAATACATTCGTAGGAATCACCAACTTCCCAATTCTCCAGCACCAACTTGAAGGAGGATCCAACCCCTTATTTATAGGCTACAACCTGAAGGAAGCTACAACTCCCTGAATTCTCCAATGACAACTGGAAGGATTCTATGACCCCCTAGTTTATAGGGTCCAACCTAAAGTAATCTCCAGTTGTTGATACTGAGAGGGGGATGAATCAGTATCAAGTACAATTTAAAACCTTTTTCAACTTATACTTAAACCATTCAACTATATCGAATGAGCAATGAACAATAGTATAAGAGTGACACAAATACACCACAATACACCATGCACAATATATGAGAAATAATCAATAGTTGTTGTTCAAGGGAAGTAATGACTTCCAAAGGTAGCTACAGCTTCCAAATGTAAAGGGAGGGATAAAACTCCAAGAGGAAGATACAACCCTCCAATATCAAGAGAGATTTGAACTCTCCATCCTTGCCCCTTCCTTCCACCCAAGATTATATGAGAGATAATAAAACTTTACATTAAATCATCACCATCAACCAATCATCACATAGAACTTGATAATGCTTCCTGAGACTTCTTCAATTTCTGCAATTCTTCAATTCGTGGAGTACTATGATCCTATAGATAATATTACTCAATGTATTTTCTGAAACTCCTCCAATTTTCACTCCTTGAATCCTCCCCAAAAAGAGGTTATAGAAAGAATGGTAGACTTTATTCAATTCTGGTCTATTCAGGAGAGTGAACTTGCACAGAATGCCCTGCCCTCAGTAATTAACATCCGATTTTGAAAATTGCATACAAGAAACTACATTCCGTACTCTTTCCAATGAAATTTGTCCCACTTAATTTGGATTCTTGATGAAGAATTTATGACTTTTTTACCCAGAACACTTGTTTATTGACTAGCTTCAGGACTGGTCACAAACCCTATCTTCCATAGAGTGTATATCCATAATTATAGTGAATCAAGAGCTGAAAGTTTTACCAGAGGTACCTTGATATGTGTTCTCAATACCATAGAAATTTCACCATATGAATCGTTCTAGAAAAAAAGTTATAGCAAAAATGGTAAGATTACCTGAAAATAACATACCTTAGAACACATCACCAAAAGACTTCATCCGCCCTT
Organism: Picea engelmannii; assembly: GCA_009831015.1. Lineage (NCBI taxonomy): Eukaryota > Viridiplantae > Streptophyta > Pinopsida > Pinales > Pinaceae > Picea > Picea engelmannii. The sequence goes on from ML778622.1 coordinate 1,037,964, forward strand.
GAAATTCGGCCTTCTTTTCTTCTTATTTCCTCTAAAATTAGACTTGTATCAAAATGAATGTATAATTATGTTTATTTATACCATTTATGTCACTTCCTTTTAACATTAGGGCCAAACTGACACTTTCTTATTTTGTAATTCTTTTCTTTAATTATCTTCAGGGCCTACATGTACTTCCTTCTTCAATTCACTTTGTCATCTTCAAAAATTCATTTCTCCTCAACCATGAGGATTCACGTGAAGTGCCACATACCATTGGAAAAAACATGATGTATACTATCCATCCATGGGTGTTGTATCTAGATGTGCATTTTCCTTCATGTCCAAATACCTTCATCAATCTTGCGGTCCAAAACCCATGACTAGGGTTGACATCAATGACAACAACCAATCTGCCAACACCAACTCCCTTTGTTGTCTAGCTCCAACTAGAAGGACAATATGACACCTTGATTTATAGGATCCAACCTAAATGAAGCTCCAACTTCCTGAGTTTTATGGAACCAATAGGAAGGAGTCTACAACCCCCTTTCCTTGCCCCGTCTTTCCACCCTGAAATATAAGTGTAGACACAACCTTTCACTACCATTGAAACTGTCACTTCCAGTATCACCAATACATCAACCTGTCACTATCATTGTCAACCTATCATTGTCATTATCACATCCACCTATAACTATATCTCTTTGTCCCATGAAATTGTAACTAATGATCAACCAATCATCCAACTTGTTTGTTGGCACAGGCCATTTTGGGGAAGAGCGCAACAATTAATGAAGGAAGTTAGAAAATGGACTAGAAAAGGAGCATGCATCAGAATACAAGGAAATGTAGTGCCAATGAAGAAGGAAAGAGAGAGGAAGAAGGACATGGATCAACCACACGCAGGGAGTTAGAAAGTGGAAAAACTTAATCCACTTGGGGTTAGTGGGTTAAGGTTTTGGTCATTGTTGTAACAGGTTTTAACCCATTTTTTGTAGTATAAATATGTATTGTGAGATATGATGAGATCTAGTTTTTTCTCGTGAGTAATTGTTAATGCTTCAATGATCTAGTTTTGGATCTGGTGTTGGAGACAATATTAGAGTCAATTTTTTGGAGAGAGAGATATGCATCGTAACTGAGGGTAAGGTCACAAGCTATGGAGCTTGGTGCAATATTGTCAACCTCACTATCTTAAACTATACTCCGATGTAATGTATTCATCATAATAAATTTGATGAACATTAATAAAAGAGAGATGAACACCATATATTTATGGACGTACCCCAGGGGGTGAGCCATGGTAAAACCTTATGTCTCTGTGTGGAATGTTTTATGGAATGTATCCCCATCTGCAACTAAGACATCAGAAAAGAAAGATCCACTGATATTTTTAGGGACCTAACATCCCTAACCCCTCATGTAGGTAGAATGATATATTTCCATGTAATAAAGTCCAATATTAATAATTTCTATCAATAATAAAGAATAAGACAAATGTAAGAAGACCTAATATAATCTTACTCTTCTAGAAGGATCTTCCTCTTGATTGTTCTTTTGGATAGACATATTTAATATAAATAGGAGTAGAGGGTATGAGAATTTTTGCATTGGATATTATTTTAATAGATCTCTACTCTACTGGAGGTTTCCCCTTGAGGAGGCAAGTGAACATTGCTATAATTAACCAAGGTGCTCTTTCTGGTGTTATTCTGGTATTATTCTGGTATTGTTCTGGTTATATCATTGTTTTTTTTCCATTTCTAGATAAAATATTTCTATTTTTCATACTATTTTATATCTGGAATACTATAAGTGCTATCATAGAACTTTCCTTGGGAGAAAATTGTGGGTTAATTTTTTTCAGGGTAGAGACATATTCTAGCATATTAAAGCTACAAAGATATGTCATTACGTGTATAAACCCATAGTCGGGGAGCCATACATGCAGGAAATACAAGTGGTACTTAATATCACATCTGTTGGCCACCCTTGTAACCCCTGTTGGTACCCCTTCGAGTGGTAGTACATCAGACAATAAAAATCAATCGAATTCTTGATTGCTATAGTGCCACTGAGAACATCACTCAGGAAGATACTCTCTAGTACATGGGTAGTCGAGTAGTACGACTAAGGGAATGATTTAGTCTCCTTTGTTGGTGCCCTGAGAGATTGGGCCGAGTACTATTGTTGGACTCCACACATATATCAGAGAGCTATAGCACAGGGAAAACCATTTTTTGTAGATACCCTGCATACCGTAACCCTTGGTATGGAAACAAAAATAGAACAAACAAGATATATTTTCACCCAACTCTGCCTCCTACATTCGTCTTGTGAAATTACTACACATTTCTTCTTGTTAAGAATTTGGAAATTTCAACACTACAATATATTTTAGATCAGATCCTTATCCTATTGGATTCCTCTCTTCTCCCTTATCGAAGTCATACCTATCATTTTTCAACAATTTTTTTTCCCGTGGACCCAACCCCTTCCAACACCCCTATTTGGGCCTTACCCCATTGGATTCCCCTCGTCGCCCTAATCATCGTGCTACACTTCACCCATAACCCATTTTTTGTGTGGTCCCACTCATCGCTTTTCATTTTCCCTCTTCATAATGTCCCACACCCATAGAAAAGACTTGGAAACTCGCTTCAATACCTTGTTCTCTAATTTCACAGAGACCCAACAAGAAGTGAAGCAACTCAGTGCCAATTTTGTCACCATCAATAAAAACATGCATTCCTCCATCGATGCCAAAATGGAAACCATCAAATAGGACCTCGCTACCCAATTTGCATCCTTAACTACCTAGATTGTATCCTTCACTAAAATTATCTGCACCAAGCTGAATATCCCTGCAGATATTCACTCCACTTACCTACCTTTTGACTCTCAAGGTGAAACTTCCTCTAATTCCTAGACTTTTCAACCCCGTCACTTTCAGCGTGACCTCTTCCTTCCGCGTGTGGATGTGAACAAATTGTATGGTTCGGATCCCACTGGCTGGGTAACTCAAATGGAACATTATTTCTCTTTGTATGTCATTACATATGAGTTGGCCAAACTATGGTATGATGTTCTCCATCTAGATCAAGAGCATTGGAAATAGAGAAAAAAATCCCGCCAAGGGTATATGGCTTGGATACACTTTGTGTCAAATATTTATGAATGCTTGGACAATGACACCAACCATTTAGGTTGTTTGACAAAGTTGAAACAATCTGGCACAATGGAATAATTTATAGCTTCTTTTGAGAAATTGTCTTTCCGTACAGAGGGCATGTCTGATGATTTTTTCTGAGAATGTTTTATCAGTGGCCTCAAGGATGATATTTGTTCTCATGTCCTCATGGCTCGAACTCAAATTTCGTTGGAAGATACTAAATGAGATAAGGAATCACAACAGGTTGTCTCTTCTCAAACCTGAAAACCCTCATTTATTCATCTCCCTAAACCAGTCACTACCGGTCCTCCTTCTACTCCACTAAAGATCCAGAAATTGACTAGGGTAGAAATGGATGAATGCCAACTCAAAGGCCTTCATTATAATTGTGATGAAAAATATTTTCCTCGCCACAAGTGTAAGTAATAAAATCATTTTATGGCCATGTTCGAGGATGTATCCGAAGATGATGTCAAGAACCCCTATGGCCAAGTCACCTGAACCCATTGACATGACCCCAGCCTCCACCCTCCCGAAGTCGAACCGGTCATTTCCATGAATTCTCTCATTGGGTTCTCTTCTCCCCAAACCCTCAAGCTAATTGGTTACATTAAGCATATGAAATTCACCATCCTTGTTGACAATGGAATCACCCATAATTTCATTCATAATTGCATTTCCCAAGAAACTAATTTCTATATATACGTCGTCAATAATTTTCAAATCATGATTACCAATCAAGGATCCGTGAGATGTGGGGGGTGTTGTGAAAATGTGTGTCTCTGAATTGTTCAATAGCACATGAGCTATTATATGTTTTTTTATCGACATGGGAGGTTGTGAGATTGTGTTGGATGCATAATGGATAAGGACTTTGGGTTCCATTCTCATGGATTTTAAGGAATTAACCATGAAATTCAACCAGGAGGGCCAACAATATAAGTTCCAAGGAATCATCACCATTTCCCCATAGATCATCAGTTTCCATTACATGGAAAAGCTCCACAAAAAAGGTCATTCTGGAATTATGACACAAATCCATGCCATTCAAGTCACTGAGACACCCTCTGTAACACCAAACCTCCAATCTATCCTCTCCAAACATCAATTTTTTTTTCCACTCCCCAGGGACTTCCTCCTTGCCGTGGTGTTCATGATCATTCAATTCCCCTTGTCCTTGGAAGCCTGTGTTATCTGTCCTAGTACGAGCCCCTACTCTTCTCCTATGGTCATGGTCCTTAAGAAATAAGGATCTTGGTGCAAGTGTCCTAAATTTCACGCCATCAACAAAATCACCATCAGAGACAAATTTCCCATTCATGTCATTGATGACCTATTGGATGAATTTAGTGGTTCCCATATATTTACTAAAATTGATCTTCATTTTGGCTACCACCAGATATGTATGAACGAGGCATACATTCCTAAGACTGCATTTTGAATTCATGAGGGCCACTATGAGTTTTTGGTCATGCCCTTTGGCTTGTGTAATGGTCCATCCACTTTCCAAAGCCTCATGAATCATGTCTTTTATCCTTTTCTCTATCATTTTGTCTTAGTTTTCCTTGATGATATCCTCATATATAGTAAAACCTAGACTACCCATCTTGCTCATGTGGATCGAGTTCTACATCTACTCTCTTAGCACCAAAATTTCCTCAAACAATATAAATGTGATTTTGGAGTCTTGGAAGTTGATTACTTGGGTCATATTATTGGAAAGGTAGGTGTCATAGTGGATCCTAAAAAGATTGAAGATATGCAGGATTGGCCTCGCCCAATGACTCTCAAAATCTCATGTGGATTTATGGGTTTAACATGATATTATTGCAATTTTTTTTTAAATTATGGAGAAATTGTGGTACCTCTCACTTCTCTCCTTAAAAGGAATTCTTTAACTTGGACTCTCGTAGCTAATCAGGCCTTTCAAACCTTGAAGGTGAACATGTGCACCACTCCACTCCTGGCCCTTCCTAATTTCACAAATACCTTTGTCCTGGAATGTGATTCTTCCAGAAGAGGAATTGGAGCAGTCCTTATGCAACATGGTTCGCCTTTGGCCTTTACCAACAAATAATTGTCAGAGTGACATTTGGGAAAATCAATCTATTGAAAGTAAATGTTGTCTATTCTGCATGCAGTGGATCTTTGGTTCCCTTATATATTGGGGTTGTGCTTCCAAATTAAGACATATCATCAAAGCCTCAAGTATTTTCTAGACCAACACCCTTCCTCCTAGGAGAAACAAAAGTGGGTGACTAAGCTCTTTGGATATAATTATGAGATCATTTACAAGAAAGGAAAATACAATGTGGGTTTTGATGTACATTCAAGAAAATATGAAAATGAAGAGTTCCCTTTTTCCCTCTCCTTCATTGTACTAGACTAGCTCCAATATGGTCGCCAGGAATGGCTACAAGATCCCAAAATTTTGCATATGATCCAACAATTGCAAGGAATTCTCCAGTTTCCCTACGGTACTCTTGGCACAATGATGAACTTCACTACAAAATATTTTTGTATTTAAGTAAACAATCATAACTTAAATCCACTTTCTGAGCTTCATGCCACACCCATAGCTGGGCACTCATGGTTTACCAAAACCTATGACTATGTCAAACATTCCTTTTTTTGGGATGGTATGAAATAGGATGTTCACAATTTTGTGGTAGAATGTGATGTTTGGCAACATAAAAAGGGAGAAATAGTCAAATCTCATGGAACACTACAACCGCTTCTGATTCCACCTGCTATTTGGAGGGATATCTCTGTGGATTTTATTGTGGGCTTGCCTAAATTGAGCAATAACTCAGTCATCATCATGGTCATTTATCGCCTTTCCAGGTATGCTCATGTTTTTTCTCTTCAACACCCATTTACCACCTCCATTCTGGCTCAATGTTTTATGGATCAGGTCTTCAAGCTTCATGGCATGCCTCATTATATTGTTTCTGATTGAGACGCCACTTTCACTAGCAATTTTTGGCAATAACTATTCAAGATACAGGGCACCCAATTGCATCTCAACATAGCTTATCATCCCCAGAATGATGGTGTTGGCGGGAGAAAATGACCGTCCATCAATTGGAAGAACGATTTCGGTCCGGGGTTGTCTAAATAACCCAATCCGTTTGATGTAACTCGTTTCGACGGGTTTAATGACTCTGATAGCCAATCTAAAAGTCCTAAAAGAAACAAATAAAAGAAATGAAATAATTAACTAATTAGCATTCACTATATATATATATATATATATATATATATGTACATACATATAATGTAACTATTGTAGATATGTTTAAATGAAAGATTTACTTATCTTACTTATGTACATGATATACAAACTGCAAATTTTAATATAAACTTATGAAACTCAATGTGAAAAATGATTGCTTCGAGGAAGCAGATAAAGAAAGAACATAAAAATATTTTTTCGCTTTTTCTTTATAAATCTAAACTAACATAAAGAAAAGAATGTTGTGAAACAGAAACGTATGGATAGTCAAAATTTGAAACACACATTCGAATTTCAGTGATAAACAAATGACATAAAAATATAAATGAGCTAACCTATTAGTGAATTAGTGATGTGTATCCAAGCATCTTCATGATTAGAGAACATCCAACTATCATGTCCAAGAGGAACACATGCAATGAACCTTAAGACTGTTCTAAATAAATTCAGAACAATGTGTTGACAATTTGGGTGTTAATGACTGAAGCGGATACACTAACATAAACCTGTAATCTCATAATTATACATAATTACTGTAAGATAAATTTGAAAGTAACCTGTACATTTCGTTTTTCAATTAAAATTGAAAGATAAATCCTGTCGTTTTAACTAAAAGCATAATCACAACATTTATATTTTGAGAAGCAAATTGCATATGGTATTTATAATATAATATCTTTCACATCACAGATCATTTAATCTAAAGATATTAGATCTATACATGTACCATGATATAACAAAACATAAATGATAACATTATAAGAAAAAGGCTAAAGCCAAAAAGTGTAAAATGTTATTTCATTAAGTTCTAGAGTCACCCGTCCATCTCTTGCTCCCAGAAAAGATGTCTTGTAATACAAAATACTGTGTATTTAAAGAGTTCAGGTAAAGTAAGCATCCTATCTTCTAATATAGGATCATATCTCAAACGGATCTAAAAATTACAAAAATAGAGGGTCATAAAGGCACTCCATATCAAACTGTATCTTCAAAATTATAAAAGTTTTGCTTTGATTTACAAAATGAGCCAAAAGAAATGGTTAGTTAACTAAGTCCAAAAATGTTCCATCTTATGAGATCACCACAAGATACATGATATCCTGAAAGGAAAACGAAATGAAGAAATTATATATTTATTTAACTAATATATTCCAAAATTTTACATGAGAATTGACTGGCTACAGAATCTATTGATTTTGTAGCTAGTCTTGATTTAAACAACATAAATCTAAATTAATACATATTAATTAGAAAATAAAAATAAAGCATAACTAAGATAAAAAAAGAATCTTAACTTTCAACTAAATACTAAATTTGAATCATAAAATCTCAGAGTTGATCACTACTTTGACACACTCAACATTTTTTATTATGACATTGCCAATCCTTTTCAAACTTTTTCCTAGCCTTGGTGCACTGGTCTTGAGTTCATGGTTTTCAATTGTTAATAAGTCATTTTGAGCCGTAAGGGTCTTGGTCTTTTCTTGAAAGACTGGGACATCCGTGTAATATTGGCCTATCCAATGTAAACATACTTCACACTATGGAGCTGGGACAGTCGGTTGAGGAGGCACATGACTGTGCGTCAAAACACTACCACTATCCACTGTGGGTTTTTGATTGAGTTTAATTCCTGGAAAATCTTTGTTGTGTTTCAGGCATGGTGGCAGGTTATTTACAAAATCGTAAGTCTGACTAAGATCCAGTTTAGAGTAATTAGGGTCCTCCTCTGCCAGAAACTTTTCGATCTCGAAATCAAAGTTTTCATGGACCTCGATCGATTCGATCGAGCTCACATGATATTTTGATTTATTTCGTAAGATCCTTGAGATTAATGTCCAAGCTCTTTTTTTTTAAACCCTATCTTTGAATTCTTCCTTGACAGTTTTCATGAGTTCTTATTTATGGTCTTTGCAATGGTATTAGGGAAAACATACTTCTCACACTCAGGAGATTCAATGAACCTAGGGTCAGCATCCTATTGCTCAAACATAGGCTTATTTGGGCATACCCCTTTCACAAGGTTCTTCACTTAAGAAATCTGGTCTCTCAATGGAAGGAACAAGAGGCCTTTCCAGAATAAGCTTATCAACCACAATAATCTCTACAGGGTTTAATGTAATAAAGCCATTTGGAGTTAGGAAAGTATCCCAATCATCACCATGTAGTTTCAAATGATGGACTAACAACAACCTAATCAACCCATGGTGGAATAAACTAGAATTCAAACTTTGCCTTTTATATCTCTTAGCCATTTTATATAAACTCCTCAATAAGTAAAAAGGCATGTTTAACTGGAAATCGATGAACTGCATGAGTAATATTATATGATAATGGAAGACGAGGCTGTAGCGGCCTTCACAAGTAACAAAATTCCTTAAAACAACCAGTAACCCATGCCATCTATCTTTCAACAAAGAAATCGACATACCATTGTCGCAGCACTAAATTTTTCGGGAGGTGAAGAACAGACCCCACGATACCTTGTCCAGCTTTGAATTTTCAAACCATTTTTGGACAGAAAGGGGTAGATATGTTGCCTCACTCAGGAATTCCTCAGTGATTTCCAATTGAATGTCGCCTACTTTATCTCTGCACCCATCGAACATGAGGGTGAAATCTTGGGCTGCTTGTAAGTTATAACCCTGAAACTTCTCAAGAAACACAACCCAGCCCTGATTTTTAAGGTCTTCTCTCACATCATCACACAGTAGAAAAGTCTAGGGGGAATTTGACTCAATCCGGACGACTGGGGCCATGAGTGTTCAAACAGACAGTCGCAAGGTGACCATAACTCACTTTCAGCATAAGGGGTAACAAAAACAGAGGAAGGCCAGAGAAAATAACAAAGGAATAAAACCCATAGTTACCCTAGCGTGACCAAAATGAGAGCATAAGGGGTTTCCAACCATGAAAATCGGGCATTTCATATAATGAATGGTTCGAGTACAGGGTATGATTGAAGACCTTAGTTCAAAATGATGGATCTATCAATTTGTAATGCCACTTCAAATAGAGTACAAGGTATGACCGAGTTGTGTTTAAATCTCATTAAATATAAAGGTTGAAGTCGAGTTGCCAAGGATAGGAGAGGATGTTCTTTACAATCCAAAAGTATATCGAGATTTAAAACCAAAGTCAACTTGCCATGAATCTTAAATGAAATACACCTATAGTCTATTTGTTAATTGATTCTTGTCATACAAAGTATTCAAGGTATAACTTTCAATCCAAGGATAGTCTTAAAACAAGTGTTTCCTTTATGAGTTCAAAGGAAAACAACCTTCAGTAGAAGACATTTAAAACATATTGAACCTTTCAAGACCAAGCCTTATTTTTTAAATTAAAATACGATTTGAAGTTTTAATACTTCATTCATGCTTTCAGTCATGAATGAAGTATAAAAACGCAAAAATAAAAATATTAGGAATAATCAAAACATCATTTTTATAATCTAAAAGTCATCTTCAAATATTTACATGACGAAGTGTAGGAAGCTACAGGAATTGTTTATTTGTCAATTTAAAAGGAAAAAATCATGTAGGGCTACCAACAATGGCGACTTACTGGGAGAAGTAGTTATCTCTACATCACCAATGAATTCATGTTAGGACTGCTTAGAATGATTACAGATCAAAAATAGTTGAAGGAAATCAAGCATTCCAAGGATCATTACATAGTCCAGGTTCAGATATTTTCCCGTTCAACTGAAATCCAGTGACAAATTTAAAAAATGAGAGCAACGATGTTCAAGTCCATGGCTCCAATACTGTTGACAGGGCCACTGTTTCCATCAGGTGTCCATAGCCTCGTCAAGGATTTCAATTAACCCACTCTGATGCCTCTACCCTGTCCAATAAATTTCAATTTAAAATGAAGGATGATTATGACCAATATAAAAATTTATACCTGAGAATTTTCTTTAACCTGACATTGCTTCGCTGCTAGTGGGCTTGTTCAGTACCCCGACAAAGTTGTCTTGGCATCATGCATGAATTTACTTACTACCAATAGACATGTTCAATATCCCGACGGGTTTACAAACACTTCCCAGAACTCTTGAGAAATTGTTTACAATTTGATATAATTTTAAAGATATTCAGAAGAGTGGGGTGATGCTGAAAATTCCAGTCTTTAGAACACTTGTTATTTTTTAGCCTTTAATTTTCTTCTTAGTTACCTTCATTATGACCTGAATTTAGTTTCCTGATGAAACCAATTTTTCAAGGATGAGAAGGCATACTTGAGTTGCTTTCTTTAAAATCTAGGATAGCGTAAAAATCTTTAAAGTTGATTGTGTCTGCTCATAATTATAAAGTGAGACCAGGGAGTCTATTTCAAACATAAATTTTCTTTAGTTAGTCTGTGTTTTAGAAATTCATAGCATTGATGCTCTTGAGAGGACCTTAGCAGTTGCTTCATAATGATGCATTCTAGCTCCCCTCCACGAACTAAAAGGTGACACAGACATAAATTTAACCAAAAAGCAGTGAAAACAAACAAGATGAAAATAACCAAAATCTGAAAATAAAAAATAAATCAAAACATAAAAATATGTACAAAAGGTGGATCTGGAACTATCATGAAAAATACATTTTGAGAGCTTGGCCATTCATCGGGAAGGTGTCTGGCTATCCCTCTAAATTATGTAGGCAGAAAGAGTTGGCACCTAGTTTTTCAGTGATTAAGAAGGGTCCCAACCATAGGTTTTGGAACTTGGTATGTTCCCCTTTTCCCTCATGATGTTTATCCCACTTGAGAACCAAATATCCTACCTCGAAGTTTCTATTTGAAGAAGATTTTGAATCGAACCAACTTTTCATGATATGTTGATGCTGATCCAGTCTCTCTTTTGCTTGTGCTCTTACTTCCTCTAATTTCAACAAAGCATTAATTCGAATTTCAAGAGGAGGACAATCCTCTTCCTGAACTTTTTGCGATAATTATAGAGAGGGAAGTAGAAAATGAGGAGGGAGAATCGCTTCTCTTCGGTAGATGAGAAAGAAAGGAGAATTACCAACAGAAGTTTCTGGTGTCACCCTATCAGCCTAGAGCGCATTAGAAAGTGCGTTGTGCCAGTTTTTGTGGTTTTCAGAAACTGTCCTCTTGATGATTTTGATCAAATTTTTGTTTGTTGATTCTGCTAAGTCGTTTCCTTGGGGGTAATAGATGGAAAAATATTTCAATTTCATCCCTTTTTCCAAAGAAAAAATGCTCATATCGAGGGATGAAAAGTAGGAATAATTATAGAATACCAAACACTCGGGAATACCAAATCGAGTAATGATGTTTGAGTTAAGGAAATAAATTACCTGACCAGTGTTTACCACTTTTAGTGGTGTAGCCTCGAACCATCTGGTAAAATAATCCATTGATGTAATGATGTATTTATGTTTCTACGAGGAAGTGGGGTTAATTGGCCCTATAATGTCAAGACCCGACTGCTGAAAAGGAGAATCTACCAAAACAGGCTGCAAAGGGAATGTTTCCTTCTGTACTCCTCCAACATCCTTTTGGCAGATTATGCATTTATGACATAATGCATGGGAATATTTGAACAACGTTGGCCAATAGTACCCAGCTCTTAATAATTTGTGAGCAGTGGTGTCTCCACCGAAGTTCCCACCAGCTTCATCCGCATGCAGTTCAGATAATACTTTCTTTGCTTCATCTATTTCCAGATAACGCATGAGGACGTTATCAAAATTTTTACGGAATAATACGCCATTTACCATTTGGAAAGGTGCATATTTTAGTCTTAATGCTCTTCTATTTTTTGGATCGACATGGCGAGGAGTAGAACCGTGTTTTAGATAAAACTTAATATCATAAAACCAAGAATTAGCAACAACTTGTGGCTGATTTACAGTTAAGACATTAATTTGACTTTGTTACTCTTCAACTAAATCAACCACTAGTTTGCACACACCTTGACCTCTGACAATTTGTGCAAGGGTAATTTCAAGGTCATACTCTTGTAACGATGTCATCCAATTTGCCCATTTTTCACCCAATTCCTTTTGTACTAACAAGTTTCTGACAGCAAGATAAGGCACAATGACTTTAGTTATGGATTTCAGTAAATATGATCGAAAATGTTTTACTGCTTTGAAAACTATATAAGCATGTTGATCTATAGCCGAGTAGTTAAGATATGCTCCTTTGAAGGCTGAGCTCATAAAGGAAATGGGGATTTCATTGATTTCATTTCTCTTTTGGGTCAACACAGCAACATAAGATCGATCAGAGGCGAAAGTATAAAGAGTGAAATCTTGTGAAAAATCAGAACTCATTAAGGAAGGAGCCTCCACTATGGATTTTTTGATGGAATCAAAAGCTTTATTTTCCTATAGTCCCCAATGATACCGAACATTCTTTTTAATTAAGTTTTGCAATGGCCTTACCATTTTTTAAAAACTCGGGACAAACCTTGTGACAAAATTGATCTGGCCTAAAAAAGATTGCATAGATTTTTTGGAGGAGGGGGGAGGAAGTTTGGAAATGGCTTGAGTTCTTTCGGCATCAATGATCATCCCATCACTGGATACTATGAATCTGAGAAGTTTTCCTTATTTCAATGCAAATATAGACTTCTTAGGGTTTAGATATATGTTGTACTTGCGACATCGTTGTAGGACAGACCTAAGGTGAGACAAGTGACCTTTATTGTTTTTGGAGTAAATAGTAACGCCATCAAGATAAACCACTACAGATTGATTGATGAGACCATGGAAAGAAATATCCATTGCTCTCTGAAAAGTGGCCCTGACATTTATAAGCCAAAAAGGAATTTTCCTGTAGGCATAAGTAGCCCATGGGGTACGAAAAGTGTTTTTTAACGGTCTGGGGGAGACATGAGGACCTGGTTGTATCCCGAAAAACCATCTAGCAGTGACAGTCTTTCAAAACCAGATACATCCTAAGGAATTTGTTCCATTGGAGGAATAGGATAATTGTCTTCGTCAGACACTCGGTTCAAGTTCCGAAAATCAACACAGAGTCGAATTTCGCCACTTTTCTTCCTTACAGGAACGAGGTTAGACACCCATTGTGTGTGTCTTACTGGGAAGATTATCTTTGCATTCAATAATTTATTTAGTTCTTTCTTGACTGTTGGTTCCAGCTTAGGGTGCATCTTTCTTAGCTTCTGCTAAAAAGGTTGAGTTTGGGGTTTCATGGGGATGATATGTTGTATTATGTTAGGTTCAAAAGTTTTTAAATCATCGTATGTCCAAGCAAAGACATCCTTGAATTCTGTAAACAGTTTTATAAAAGCAAACCACTCTTGCTTGGAACATCCCATTCCCAGATTGATATATTGTGGATTATCTTTAGTCCCTAGATTTACCTTTTCATGAGTGAAGGAAGAATTGTTGGTTTTACAATTTACCGATTTTCTGAATTTATCATGCAAATCGTAAAACTTTTCTAGTCTTACCACGGATTTAGGGATAGAATTTACCATATTCGATATTGATTTGGGAGACTTTGGGTATGATATTACCATAAAATTGCAGAGAACTTCATCGTGGGTGCCTTCATCAATAACCACACCTTGGAAGGTATCCTCCATGTGAAAAAACATGATGATCTGCTAATCATCATCAAACACTCTGCAATTATTGATGTTGTCTGGGATTGATGGTCTAAACAATAACTCAATTGAAAATGCATTTGGAGAAAGACCTTCTGTGGGAAAAAGTTTGGAGGTGACGTTAGCTAATAAATCAGCCTCATAATTGTTTAATCTCTGAATGGAATTGATGTTAAATGTGGAAAACTTGTGCATTAAATTCCATACCTCGGTTTGATAACTTTTCAGGTGTGGTGATAGGCAATGTATGGAATTTCTTACCTATCTGACCACAATTTCCGAATCACCGGATACCATTAAGTTTTGTACATTCATATCTACCGCTTTCCTGAGTCCTTGCAAAAGTGCCTCATATTCAGTGGTGTTCTTTGTACATTCAAACTCTAAACGCTAGGCGATAAAAAATTTATTACCTGCTGGGTCGATGAGTACACATCCTGCACCAAATCCTTCTTTGGATTTGGATCCATCAAAGTAAAGTGACCATATCTAATCCTTGTTGGAAGTGTTTGGCACATTTGGAAAAGTTTTTGACTGAGTGCATGTCATGAGCTCCGACTATTGTTCTGGATCGGTGATGGTGGAGGTTCCATCCATGAAGTTACCGAAGAAGGTGCTCATTCCCTGCATTTCAAGTGAATTAGTGGAAGCAGTAAATGGTTCATTAGCATCGTTCAAATCCGTCATGGTGTGCTTGAGGTAACGTTCATGATTAATCATAATTATGTTTGTCTTTCCATTCTCTGGTAGCCACAAATGAGACCAGTCTGTTGCAAAATATCCATGAAGTTGTTCAGACCAATCCCTACTTAAGAATAAACCATAAACTTCAGGGATGTCAACAACAATGATATCAATAATTTGGTGAACCTTAGGATTAGAGGATAGCTTAACAAGTACATTCTTTAGTTCACCAATTACCTTAACATTCGTCCGATCGAGCTGAATGATTTTAAGATTCGAAGGTTGAACTTCAGCATTGATTTTTTGGCAAATAGACAAAGGCATCACATTTGATGATACACCAGAATCTACCATGAAATTATATACATTTCTATTGAAAATTTCAAAAGTTAATAAGAAAGGTGGGACATTTTTGTGAGTATTAATAGCATAATTCTGTTGATTTTTAGCTGCTATCCCTGAAATTACTTTATCTACATTTGATGCAGTTTTTTCAGTGAGGTCCCTTTTATCTGAGGGTTCAAGTGTTGTTTTAGCAGCTTTAGGACTATTTTCTATAATTTTCTTGCTATTCAGATTGTTGTTTTTACTTTTTTCTGCAATGTTCAACAACATTTTCTACAGAAGAAAAGGAAACTTCAAAAGTTCATAAACAAAAATATTAGCTCTAAGTTTCTTTAGATCTTCGATCAAATCATATTCTAAACTTGGGGCTGATAAATTCTGTCTTGTTTCATTTTGGTTAAATTGTTTCAAAGGCACATTAGTACTTATTTCGGAAGAGGGTTTACTCTGAGTTTTTCTTCTAGTGTTGTAAGGATGGACAGTTTCAAAATTGGCTTGAAAAATATTGTCGGGAAAATGTCCAAAGACATTGGGAGATGATTCCTCTTCTTCAACTATTTATTATTCAACCACATCTTCAAAATTCTCAAGGGGGACTAAGTTATCATGTGATTCAAGGATAGTGTGTATGGCGTATTGTAATCTTTCGAAATTCAGACCCTTAGGGGTTGGATTCGGTTGGCTTGAGGGAAAAGGTTTTCTGAAAGGAGGTTTGTAACTTCCTCTGCTCGAAGATGCTTCTTCAGCTAATCTCCTCAAGTCTACGACTTGATTCGATAATTTTTGGATGACCTTTTGTAAAATTTCTAAGTTTGAGGTTTCTGATTGAGTTTTGGTTTGGGGAGGCCTAGGAAGAATTTCTATTTTTTTTTTAGAAGGTGGGGTTATTTCTACCTCATTACTAAGATTATCTTTCAAGCTCAAAATATCTTTTTCGATTTGACTTGCCTCCTCGAAGGCTTCCAGTAACATTGACTTCTTAGACCTTTTAACCCAAATTACTATATAATTGTGTAGAGCTTTAGTGTAATATGCCACAATAAGGCTTTCTGTGGGCATTGCATCAGTGGGGATTTGATTTTTTAATGTGAGGAACCTTTGGTTAAAATATTTTACTTTCTCCTTAGGGTTCGTCTTTAAGCTAGAGAGTTCCATGACCAAGACTTTAGGAGATTTATCATCTCCAAACTTCTCTAGGAAACAAGACTTGAATTTGTCCCAAGATACAATGGTGTGAGGTTGTTGGGCGAAATACTGTGTAGAGGCATTGCCCTCAAACGTGTAAGGAAAAAGTCTACATACTACATCTTCATGTTCTACCCTTCGGAGTCTAATGGCTAGCATGAATTTCTTTATGTGATCTTCGGTGATTTTCTTAGAATCTGGATCAAACTTAGGTAACCATTTCTCTAGGTGTTTTGGTAAAGGGTGTTGGGGTCCAGGTACAACCACAACATCTTGATCGAGCCAAGGTCTAGCAATATTGTTTTGATTTGCCATGGGTGTAGGTGGTGTCGAAGGCTAAGATGGTTCAAATGAAGAACTGCCTTTGTCATATGACTCTCCTCCTGAAGAGGAAGGAGATGAATGAGGTGGTAAAGGTGGGATACCAGATCCTCCAGCTACAAGAGTAGGGGTGTGGTTGGGATCTGTGGTATTATCTCCTAAAGGATCTAAACGTAGACCAGCACCTTCAAGTTGCTCTTGGATATCTGAGAAATCTAAAGGTTGATTGAGAGGCCTACTGGGTTGTCTGATACAATCCAAAGCACTGTGTGTCCTTAAGAGTGATTGACGAACGATTTCTTGTACGTTGGCCCCTTGAGGATTGGTGTTACTAGCTCAACGAGAACCTCAGGATTCTTGTTCGTGGTAGTTGTTGTTTCAGAAGTAACGTTGTTGTATGACCGACTACGTGTTACTACAGGGGAGAAAGTGTGTGGAGGTGGAGTCTTATGACTTCCACATGCCATCAATTGTATTCAGGCCCTCCTTCTAGCACCATTTGTTGGCAGGTGAAAATGACCGTCTGTCAACAGGAAGAACGAGTCTAGTCCAGGGTTGTCTAAATAACCCAAGTCGTTTGGTGTAACTCGTTCCAACGGGTTTAATGGCTCCGTTAGCCAATCTAAAAGTCCTAATAGAAACAAATAAAAGAAATGAAATAACTAACTAATTAGCATTCACTATATATATATATATATATATATATATATATATATATATATATATATATATATATACATACGTATAATGTAACTATTGTAGATATGTTTAAACAGATAATTTACTTATCTTACTTATGTACATGATATACAAACTACAAGTTTTAATCTAAACTTACGAAACTCAATGTGAAAAATTATTGCTTCGAGGAAGCAGATAAAGAAAGAACATAAAAAATATTTTTTCTCTTTTTCTTTATAAATCTAAACTAACATAAAAAAATAATTCTATGAAACCGAAATGTATGGATAGTCAACACCTGAAACATACATTCAAATTTCAGTGATAAACAAATGACAGAAAAATATAAATGAGCTAACCTGTTAGTGAATTAGTGATGCGTATCCAAGCATCTTCATGATTAGAGAACATGCAACTATCATGTCCAAGAGGGAAACCTGCAATGAACCTTGAAATTGTTCTAAATAAATTCAGAACAATGTGTTGACAGTTTGGGTGTTGATGACTGAAGCAGAGACACCAACATAAACCTGCAATATCATAATTATACATAATTAATGTAAGATAAATATGAAAGTAACATGTACATTTCATTTTTCAATTAAAATTGAAAGATAAATCCTATCATTTTAACTGAAAACATAATCACAACATTTATATTTTGAGAAGAAAATTGCATATGGTATTTATAATATAATATCTTGCACATCACAGATCATTTAATCTAAAGATATCATATCTATACATGTACCAGTATATAACGAAACATAAATGATAACATTATAAAAAAAGGCTAAAGCCAAAAAGTGTAAAATGTTATTTCATTAAGTTCTGGAATCACCCGTCCATCTCTTGCTCCCAGCAAAGATGTCTTCTATTACAAAATACTGTGTATTTAAAGATTTCAGGCAAACTAAGCATCCTGTCTTCTAAGATAGGATCATATCTCAAAAGGATCTCAAAATTACAAAAATAGAGGGTCATAAAGCCACTCCATATCAAACTGTATCTTCAAAATTATAAACGTTTTGTTTTGATTTACAAAATGAGCCAAAAGAAATGGCTAATTAACTAAGTCTAGAAATGTTCCATCTTATGAGATCACCACAAGATACATGATATCCTAAAAGGAAAATGAAAATGATATCCCAATCGTCACCCTGTAGTTTCAAATGATGGACTAACAACAACCTAATCAACCCATGGTGGAATAAAATGGAATTCAAACTCTACCTTTTATATCTCTTAGCGATTTTATATAAACTCCTCAATAAGTAAAAAGACATGTTTAACTGGAAACCAATGAACTGCATGAGTAATCTTATATGATAAAGGAAGACAAGGCCGTAGCGGCCTTCACAAGCAACAAATTGCCTTAAAACAGCCAGTAACCCATGCCATCTATCTTTCAACAGAGAAATTGGCATACCTTTGTCATAGCACTGAATTTTTTGGGAGGTGAAGAATAGACCCCACGATACCTCATTCATATTTGAATTTTTAAACCATTTTTGGCCGGAAAGGGGAAGACCTCTTGCCTCACTCAGGAATTCCTCGGTGATTTCCAATTAAATGTCGCCTAGTCTAGCTCTGCACCCATTGATCGTGAGGGAGAACTATTGGGCTTCTTGTAAGTTATAACCTTGAAAATTCTCAAGAAACACAACCCAACCCTGATTTTTAAGGTCTTCTCTCACATCATCACACAGTAGAAAAGTCTGGGGGCCATTTGGCTCAATCCGGACGACCAGGGCCATGATTGTTCGAACATACAGTCGCAAGGCAACCAGAACTCACTGTCATCATAAGGGGTAACCGAAATAGAGGAAGGCTAGAGAAAATAACAAAGGAATAAAACCCACAGTTACCCTAGAGTGACGAAAATGAGAGCATAAGGGGATTCCAACCATGAAAATCGGGCATTTTAGATAATGAATGCTTTGAGTATAGGGTGTGATTGAGTATAGGGTGTGATTGAAGACCTTAGTTCGTAATGATGGATCTGTCGATTCATAATGCCACTTCAAACAAAGTACAGGGTACGACCGAGTTGTGTTTAAATCTCATTAAATATAAAGGTTGAAGTCGAGTTGCTAAGGTTAGGAGAGGATGTTCTTTACAAGCCAAAAGTATATCGATATTTAAAACCAAATTCGACTTACCATGAATCTTAAATGAAACACATCTATAGTGTATTTGTCAACTGATTCTTCGCATACAAAGTATCCAAGGTATAACTTTCAATCCAAGGATAGTCTTAAAACAAGTCTTTCCTTTATGAGTTCAAAGCAAAAGAGCCTTCAGTAGAAGAGTTTTAAAACATATTGAACCTTTCAAGACCAAGGCTTATTTTTTATATTAAAATACGATTTGAAGTTTTAATACTTCATTCATGCTTTCAGTCATGAATGAAGTATAAAAACGCAAAAATGAAAATATTAGGAATAATTAAAACATCATTTTTATAATCTAAAAGTCACCTTCAAATATTTACATGACGAAGCGTAGGCAGCTACAAAAATTGTTTATTTGTCAATTTAAAAGGAAAAATCCATGTAGGGCTGCCAACAGATGGTCAAAATAAAATTGTCAACAAGTGTTTGGAAACATATTTGAGGTATTTTTCATTAGAAAGGAAACATCAGTGGGCTCAATGGTTACCACTAGTTGAATGGTGGTACGACACTTCTTACCATATAGCTACCTGCATGACTCCTTTTGAAGCAGTATATGGAGAAAATCCAGCTTCAGTTCTCTCATACCTATTAGGTGTGTCTAAGGTCTAGGCAGTTGACCAAACACTTAAAGTTCAAGAGGCTATTATCCATACCCTAAAAGAGAATTTGGTCATGGCCCATAATTGCATGAAGCAATAGGAAGATAAAGGTTGCTCTAAACATCAATTTTTTGAAGGAGACCAGGTGTTTCTTCGACTGCAACCTTAGAATCAAACTTCCCTCAAGGATGATGATTGTCAGAAACTCGCACCCAAATTTTATGGTCCTTATACCATTCTCAAGCATGTGGGAAAAGGGACCTATCAATTATCTTTCCCAATCATTCTAAGCTCCATCCTATTTTTCATGTCTCCTTCTTAAATAAGGTGATTGGAACTAAGTTTCAAACTCAAACCATCCTTCTCAAGTTGGATGAAGAAGGCTCCATCTAGTTGTAGCCACAAACAGTTTTGGACCAGCGTGAGCGTCGTCTGCGTTAGCACACCATAAAGGAAGTGTTAGTCCAGTGGAAAGATACAGATGCCACTTGGGAACCAACTACCATTCTGCAACAATTTCCTCATCTCAAGCCTTGAGGACAAGTCTTGTTTTAAGGGGGAGGACATGTTAGGGAACTAACCTCCCCAACCCCTCACATAGGTAGAATAATATATTTCCATGTAAAAAAGGCCAATATTAATAATACCTAGCAATAAGGAAGAATAAGTCAAATATAAGAAGACCTAATAGAAGATTCTACTTCTGGAAGGATCTTACTCTAGATTATTCATTTGGATAGAAATATTTAGTATAAATAGGAGTAGAGGGTATGAGAAGTTTTGTCTTGGATATTATTTTAATATAGATATACTCTGTTGGAGGTTTCCCCCTTGAAGACGCAAGTGAACATTGCTATCATTAATCAAGGTGATCTTTCTGGTTTTATTCTAGTATTATTTTGGTATTTTTCTGATTATATCATTGTTGTTATGTGAAATAGACCCCACCTCAGCAGAGCCCACTGACCTCCTGGTCTTCGGATCTTCCACTCTTCCCTGAACCGAAATGATTCTTCAGGTCCACTGTTGGGACCCTCTATTAAAATGCGACCATAGGTCCTTACTCACACTAGCCCCTATGAAAAATTAGCGTCGAGCACAAACTCCTTGTCTGCATGATCATGGGCATAACCACGACCCAAAACAATGGTGCTTTGTACTTCACAATTTTGGGGATATTGGTGTAAAATGCCCCAACACTCCAACTCCTGAAACCTAATTTTACAAAATGGAATCAATGACCACAATGCATCTGGATTCTACAGTCCATATCTCTCTCTGCAAATCAACAATTCACCTTTGAGGACTTTGGAGAAGTATCCTCTCGTAATTCCCGATGGCTAAAACTTGAAATCTGCCTAACAAAAAAAATAAAAAAAATCAACGGTGCTCGAGGCAGGGGATCTAATGGTCCTGATGGCTTCCCAATTTTTCGCGTTTCAAGAGTTCCCATCGCCCAACTCCGAGTCACTCGATGCTCCTGTTCTGAATGTCGAAGTGACGAAACCACCTCTCGAGATCAACGACCCTTGTTGGTCTAAATCCAATGGTCACAAACCCCCCTGGACTTTCACATGTTGAAATCTCTTTAGCCTTATCCTCCTCACTAGTTAGCTAAATCCGACGGCCTACGGGAATTCAGTGCTTCCACCTGGGAATGCTCCTTCATCCATTCAGACTCTTTTTGTTCCTTCACTAAGGACTCCATCATCGACCCTTCTAAACTTTCCGTGTGCGGGTGACTTCGACCCTCGTCTCCCTTTGAATACTTTGGAGACTCTATCCCTTCCGAGCTCAAGTTTATTTGTTGGCTTCCAGATTCAAAGAATCCTTGCATGCGTACTTGGCACACTCAGTGATAACCTTCAGTTATCCATGATCTTAACTCTGTGCACTCCTCGCAATAGAGATTCTCCAACCACTTTGTGGGATTGAAGGATTTTGATTCCTCCTTTAGCCTGTGCACTCCTTGCATGGATCTGTGCCTCACTAGCACTTCAGTGGGTATAAGAACAATGTTATCCCTTCTGATATTTCTGAGATAAAAATCAGAACCCTGTCAACGCACTCTATGTAAAATCTCCACTGCACTCTTTACAGGAGTTTCAAGAAGAGAAACAATTGAAAATCATACTTCTCCTCTCTCAAAGTTCATACATTCATTATAAAATCATGAATATACACACAAAATTGAAACAAAATGCATAACAACAGAGTAAAGTCACTTTAAACATACCAGTCAACAGATGTAAACAACAAGTATGATAACACCATGAAATTGAGTCAAAGCTCTCATATATTAACTCAAGTGTCTTTGTACATGGCTCAGTAGCAACAACTATCTACCTCATACAACACTACTATTTTTTTTTCTCTCCTCCTCTCTCCTGTTCTTCTAGCTTAGAATCTGATCTCATGATACAAACGAGGGTGCCTTTTCTCCCGTTTTCCCTCCTACAACTCTAACTATATAATCATAATTAAAAACTACAACTACTTTACATTCAATTCAAACGAATTCCTCCTTATCCGACAGATGAGAGCAACGCTCATGATCTGTTTACAATCTCCAAAATATAAATGCAATTACATTCTCCTAGATTTTACATTAATGCTCCTTTCATTCAAATTCAAAACATTCTTTGAAAGGTGCGCTGGTGCATTTCCAGTTGTCTTCTGCCTTTGCGCTTGATTTTTTGGCTTGCTTACGATGCTCCTGCATCATTATGCCACTTCTAGATAAAATATGTATGTTCTTCATACAATTTTATATCTGGAATACTACATAGACAACCAAAAATTAGTAGCAAAAGGATTTCAATATGACGAGGATCCAGTGGAAATTTAAGTGGAACTACAAATTCAACTAGTATTAGTTAGCTATCTACACCGCACAAAGGAGGCGGTAAAACAAATTTTATAATGGTAGGAAAAAATCCAACTATTTGATTACGATAGTTTCATGGAGAAGGGTCGAAGGACCTAAAGAAACATTTAGTTATTTTTGAAAAGATTTGGGCAGCTAAGTAGATCACGAATGAAGATACAAAAGTAGTGCAACTTGCAATCACATTTAGATACTGCACATTGGACCGATATATGGGCATCGTAGTAAAAAATCCACAAGGAGGACATACAACTATCACATATGTGAAGAAGGCACTAATCAATGAATTACAGTGACCAAGTTCATAAGATCAGTATATGAATGAGATGATAGAAATAAAATAGAAGACATAAGAGTCAGTTTCAAAAGTCGATGAGAAGTTCAATATACTAAAAGGTAAGTTGAAATATCCGATCACAAATATGCAACATAGAAAATTATTTATAAATTCATTATTTCCACATTTTAAATATCCATTGAGGCAACAGAAGTTCTAGACTCGGTATGAGGCTCTGCAGGTAGCCTTACAATTGTAATAGAATCAATATAAACATATTGATCCAGTTGTATAAGAGTTAAGAGTGGATCTCAATAATCTCACATTTCAGTTGAATCAGCAAAAAGGTAAGGAAAAGAGGGAAGTTTTCTATTGTACCTTATGCATAATAAAAGGACACCATAAAAATGAGTTCCCAACATTTGCGTAGTACTTGGGAGAAATATTTCCAAAGCCCTTACCCATAGGAGGAACATGGTGTGAAATATGTAGAACACATGGAAATGATCCCTATCATTTTCCCATGATGAAAAGGTACCAAACAATGCCTAAGAGTACATTCTACAATTTCTAAAAGTATGTAGGAATGAAGACAAGGATTGTCAAACATTGGAAATGATGAAGGAAAGGATCTCAGATTCTTATAGGATGCAAGTTGAACCAATGATGGGTCCACTTGTGCACCAATATAATAACGCACAACAATTTACAGTGCCACCTCAATATAATCAGGTACCACAATATAATACACCATGCGCAGATAATCAAGGCAACAGAGGAGGAGGTCGTGGAAGAGGAGGATTTGGAAGAGGTATAGAACTAGTAACCTGTCATAATTTTCAGCAACCTGGAAATTATGCAAGGAATTTTCCACTACCACCAATGACATGCATGTATTGTTGCACAGTATATCATGATACAGAAGATAGTCCTACACTTCTGACAAGGATACATTAAAAGTGGAATCAAAACAATCATAATGTTCAATGGATTTATATAGAAACTAGAGATGATGGGGAAAATATCAATATAGTTACTCGAGGTGGAACCAAGACAGGAGAAGATGCAGAAAATTCGAATCAGAACCAACACCATTGGGTGAGAACTAATACAACACCTCAACAATAGTTTGATGTGCGCAAGGAAAAATAGATATTCAAAAAGACTAGACAAGATATTTTGCAGGAGAGTATTGATTCTACTTCAAATGCACAAAAAGACTGTGATGGAACAATATATGATATGCCTCATCTATTTGATGATACCAACGGAAATCAATATTCATAATAAGTAATTAATATAAGAAACTTTCTAGTGTCCTTCTTGAAGTTATTGAATGATAAGACATCTCTACAAGTATTATAAAGTATGTTAGAAAACTGCAATTCCTGAGAAGAGATACAACTAGAGAAAAATAAATCCAATCATTCCCATAGGAAGAAAAGAACAAATAGGGAATTCAAAATGAATGAAAATATTGGAGACTTCAACATGGGTGACATCATACTAGATTTGGGATATGAAGTAAATTGTTAAGGTCCTAACCCGCACATAGGTAGATCAATGTATTCGGATGTAATAAAGGTCAATATTAATAAGACCTTTCAATAAAATAGAATAAGGTGGATGTAAGAAGACCTAATAGAAGCTTCCACTTCTAGAAGGATCTTCCTCTAGATGATTCTCTTAATAGACACATTTAGTATAAATAAGGGTCGAGGGTATGCAAACCCTAGCGGGGAGATTATTGTAACAGAGCGCTACTGGACTGGAGGTTGCCCCCTCGAAGAGGCTTGTGAACATTGCTTTCTGAATCGAAGTTCTTTTCTATTGCTATTTCGTATATCATTTCTGTGTATTGTGAAGATTATGCTGGATATTTTACTGTTATTCTGCCATTTCTAGCATTTTATTTATGTTCTGCATATTTTATATATCTGGTATCTTGCAAGTGGTATCAAAGCACTTTCCTTGGCAGAAATTGTGGGTATTTTTTTTCAGGGTAGAGACGTATTCCGACATCTTTAAGCCACATAGATCTGTCGTTACGTGCATAAACCCGCGGTTGAGGGATTCATACACACAGGAAATACAAGTGGTTCTTAAGCGCACATCTGTTGGCCACCCTTGTAACCCCTGTTGGTACCCCTTCGAGTGGCAGCGCATCAGACAACACCTGTGTACGGATCGACCTAAATTTCCTGAAGCCCTCTTTAGATAAACCTATCGGCCATCGGACTACTATAGTGTCACCGAGAACAGCACTCGGGAAGATACTCTCTAGTACCTGGGTAGTCGGGTAGTACGGCTAAGGGTACGGTCTATCCTCCTTAGTTAGT
>ML778622.1:1066369-1091087 GCA_009831015.1 Picea engelmannii
CTCATTTTTGTGCTCTTCACCACCCATTTACTGCATCCACGGTGGCTCAAATTTTCATGGATCAGGTCTTCAAGCTTCATGGCATGCCAAACTCTATTGTTTCTGATCGAGACCCAACTTTCACAAGCAATTTTTGGAAAGAATTGTTTAAGCTACAAGGTACCCAATTGCATCTCAGCTCAACTTATCATCCCTAGACAGATGGTCAAACGCAAGTCGTCAACAAGTGTTTGGAAACATATATGAGGTTCTTTGCCTCTGAAAAACAACACCAGTGGGCTCAATGGTTACCCCTCACCGAATGGTGGTACAACACTACATACCATACAACCACTCGCATGACTCCTTTTGAAGCAGTGTATGGACAGAAGCCACCATTAGTTCTCTCATACTTACTGGGTACCTCGAAGGTCCAGGCGGTTGACCAAACACTTACAGTCCAAGAGGATATCCTTCGTACCCTTAAAGAGAACTTGGTCATGGTCCATAATAGAAAGAAGCAGCAAGCATATCAAGGTCACTCAGAATGTCAATTTGCCGAAGGGGATCAGGTGTTTCTGAGACTGCAACCATATAAGCAAACTTCCCTCAAGGCCGAGCAGTGTCAGAAGCTAGCACCCAAATTTTATGGCCCTTACACAGTTCTCAAGCAGGTGGGACAAGTCATATATCAGTTAGCTCTGCCTAGTCAGTCGAAGCTACATCCTGTTTTTCATGTTTCATGCTTGAAGAAGGTGATTAGAACCAGGTGCCAAATTCAAACCAACCTTCCAGAATTAGCTGAAGAAGGATCCATTTGGCTACAACCAGAAGCAGTTTTGGACTAGCGGGAGCATCGCCTGCATCAGAGAACCATCAAGGAAGTGCTAGTACAGTGGAAAGATATGACTCCAGCAGATGCCACTTGGGAACCAACTACCATTCTACAGCAGTTTCCACATCTCAAGCCTTGAGGACAAGGCTATTTTTAAGGGGGCGGACATGTTAAGGTCCTAACCCGCACATAGGTAGATCAATGTATTCGGATGTAATAAAGGTGAATATTAATAAGACCTTTCAATAAAATAGAATAAGGAGGATGTAAGAAGACCTAATAGAAGCTTCCACTTCTAGAAGGATCTTCCTCTAGATGCTTCTCTTAATAGACACATTTAGTATAAATAAGGGTCGAGGGTATGAAAACCCTAGCGAGGAGATTATTGTAACAGAGCGCTGCTCGACTGGAGGTTGCCCCCTCGAAGAGGCCTGTGAACATTGCTTTATGAATCGAAGTTCTTTTCTATTGCTATTTCATATATCATTTATGTGTATTGTGAAGATTATGTTGGATATTTTACTGTTATTCTACCATTTCTAGCATTTTATTTCTGTTTTGCATATTTTATATATCTGGTATCTTGCATAAATGTTTTTCCAAAGAAAACATGGGAATGCATGGGGAAACCTACACTGGGATATTCACCTATTCAGTTGAAGCTAGCAAACCAACATAGAGTGATACCAATTGGTCAATCGAAAGGCATACCAGTGTATTTAGATGGTGTGTACACTATAGAATAATTTGAAGTGATTGATATAGTGGATAATACTACACCTTATCCAACATTGTTGGGACTATATTGGGCATTTGACAATAAGGCTATCATCAACTTGAAGACCAGGAATATGGTTTTTGAATTAGGAGAGGATAGAGTCATAGAACCATTATATCCTTCATAAGGTGGAAGATATGTTGAACCTACAACATAAAACTTTGTCACAAAAGAGACAAATCAGTTTACATAACTACCACGCACAAGGAAGATTACATTAATCCAACAAAATATGGAATTATCAATTGGAGAAGCATCAGTTATTTTGATTCATATTCTAACATAGGACTGGAGAATTGGAAACAAAACTTACATGATATATCTATGAGAATATGTGCAAGAATAAAATGCGCACTAAGATGGGTTGGCACAAAGGTAAGAGAACCTTCAAGTTTTCATGGTTTAAATGATTTAGAAGATTTTTTAACAAAGTTTGAGTTAGAAGTCTTGGAGAATCAAAGGTTATTAGTTTTGGATATTTCCTTGAAATAAACACCTGCAATTTGGTGGGGTACTCATAAAGAGAATATCAATGGTTGGTATCAATGCAAAAGATTAATACGCATCAGATTTAGTGCAAAGCAGGAGAAGAAATATATGGAGAAATATGATGGAATAGGAAATCCCAGAGAACATATAGATAGATGCATAACCCAATGGAGACTGGTACCACTTGAGGAATGGCCACATCTCTTCATTCATACATTAGAAGACATCCCAAGGAATTGGTATTCAGAACTAGACCCGTGTAGAGGAACTGCAAATTGGATAGATTTGCAGCATAATTTTGTGATCCTGTTTTCATTTGAACATGAGAGTCTAATGATATATGTGGCACTGAATATGATAAAATAAAATATATTTGAAGAAATTGATGTTGAAATTGTAACATCCTATTAGAATCAGAATCCACAAACAATCAGAAAATTGTTACATTGTTACCACGTCACAGAAGATGACCCAGTAGAAGAAAACCCACGCGATATTTAGATAACATAAGTTGAAGGAGAAAGAGAAGTAGAAGGACCACAGTTACAGTCAAAATATTTTTTTGCACCACTAAAGATCAATAAAATCAACATTTGAATAGAAGAACATCCAAAGATTGCAAGTATTGGGGACTATTGGGATAACCAGATAGTGGAAAGAATAACAAAGTTACTACATGAATATAGTGATCTATTTCCAGTGATGTTTCAAATATGAAAGGGGTAGAATGAGAACTTGGAGAGATGAATATCCCTTTGAGACCATATTCCAAAACAATAAGACAAATACCCTATAGGTTGAAACCAATATATAAATAAACATTTAAGGCATATATTGATGAAAGGTTAGAGGATGGCATAATAGACCCTGTTGAAGAATCTGAGTGGATTAGTACTATGGTAGTTCAGGAGAAGAAGGAAGGGGGAATAATGATCTGTGTATATTTGAGGAAGTTGAATGATGCATATCTGCATGATCTCTTCCCTACTCCATTTATAGATGAGGTATTGGAAAATATAGGGGGACAAGAAGCATATTCATTTACTGATAGATTTTTAGGGTATCACCATATCAGAATAGCACCAAAGGATCGTCATAAAACTACATTTTCCATAGAATGGGGGTCATATCAATACACAATGATTTCCTTTGGATTGAAGAATGCCCTACTATTTTTTCAAGGGTAGTGGTAACTGTATTTAAATATGTTATACATAAATTTTTGGAATTTTATATGGATGATTGGATGGTATTTATATTATTTAAATATCATGTTGAAATTTTAAGATTGATGCTAGACAGATGTAGACAATGTCAAATTTCCTTAAACATTAATAAATGCATATTTAGCGCACCATTTGGAATTTTTTTAGGGCATGTGGTTTGTAAACAGGGTTTGTTGTTTTATCTTGCAAATATTGATGTAATTGAGAATTTACCACCACATAATTCAATGCGCAATTGAGAGCTACACTTGGTCATACAAGCTATTATAGAAATTTCATGAGTTATGCACATATTACTGCACCCATATAGAAACTGTTAAACAAGGATATCAAGTTTCAATGGAATGATGTGTAAAATACCCAACACCCCAGACCGGGTCATGCCATCGAAATGATTTCATGCTCTGATACCATATTTTAACATACCCAACATCCAAATGGGCTATGAAACATAAAATTTTCTGACTGTATACAAATAAAAACATACACACAGAAACATTTGCGGAAATTTATATATAAAACTTAAAAT
Organism: Picea engelmannii; assembly: GCA_009831015.1. NCBI lineage: Eukaryota > Viridiplantae > Streptophyta > Pinopsida > Pinales > Pinaceae > Picea > Picea engelmannii. Next base: position 1,070,206 of record ML778622.1, read on the forward strand.
AGATAAATAGATTTTGCAAATGCACAGAGTCATAGAGAATGATAATAAAAATATACATGCAACAAACACAGGAATAACCCATAAAAACAAACACATACATAATAATGCAACATGTAATTTAACACAAAATGGACACTTATCTTGTAAAAATGTAACCAACTGCTTGCAGACCTTCCATGAACCTCCCAACCTTAGACCACGTTGCTCATCACTATCAGCAATGGTCAGCCCCTAGCTGGGACTAAAATCCACCTGGGTAAAGCGATTCCTAACAAGGTTGATGTATCTCAGACAACAGGAAAGACTTCGTCACAGGTGCCAACTCAAACTAACATCCTACAGTCTCTCATTCCCCACATTCCTGTCCCACCCCAGGAAGTGTGCTCCTTCTCTTCTCAACAGTCCCTTAGTTGCCCCACTTCCCTTCAAGGGATTTAGCAACAAGCTGAACATGAAGTCTGAGAGCCCTGTAGTTGTAGTTTGGCACCTTCGGGAAATCAATTCCCAACAATTCTCTCACCTATAGAGAAATTTCTCATGGGACAAACAAATCACCTCTTTAGTATCCCACGAGTCTGACAACCTGCCTCTTCAGTCTATCTCCTAAGATAACCAGGTATAGGTATAGGTACAGGTACGGGTATGGCACTGATACAAGTACATGTATGAAGGAAAACTTAATGAGTGAGTAAATGATGATGGGATGAATGAAATGAATGGATGGGAAAATACATTAAGTCCAAGTTATATATATATATATATATATATGCATGTTCCCAACTTGACACTTGTCATGTTGAGAGTTAATTTTGTCCACTTGTCCCCATCTTTACAACTTAGGATAAAATAATTATCCATACTTTATACTTTAACGAATATTAATATAATATTACTTTTTGGCTTAAGCTCCCTAGCTTATCACCTTATCCTTAACTTTTATCCCCCCCTTTCCCTAACTAGTGGAGTTTAGTCCCCCATACTCTTTTATCATGGTCGGTCTACACACAAGGATGTATTATATTAATGATGTGAGTATTTACATATTCAAAAATAGGCTCAATGGCCTTTAGCATCTAGGCTCTCCGGCCTAATTCAACACATAACCCTCCTAGCTTATAAGAACTGCCTCACCAACCTATAAAACACACCATATACACAAAAGGCTCGCTGGCCTCAAAATTGCACACACATAATTTTGTTGCACGTAGTATATTGGAATGTGCACACTTCATCATTTTAGTGTGCAGTACATATGCGCACTATACCATGGACGATGCATGTAAAATTATATCAACGGCTCACCAACTTATAAGCATTTTTACATTTACATTTACAATTTGGGGTTCAACCTAGGGGTATTACAATCCCCTCCCCTTATTTATGCACTTTCCTTAGTGCATTATATACCATGTACCATTCAAATTCTTTAAAAATATCCAATATTTAGCTATTGGAAGCTTGTTATCCATCTGATGTTCTACTTTCCAGCACCAATTGTGGTATTCACACTGCAGCTGGAAGTCATTTTCTTTATTCCATAGAGTTTCTGGGAATAATTCAACTCACTATTCCATTTGACACAGCCTCTTTATTGCAGCTACCATGCCATAAGAATCCTTGGGTTGCATCCAGTTTGTTGCACTCACCCTTCTAGGCCCAAGCATCCCTTCACTGCTATGCAGTCCTTCAATGATCCATCTTGCCAAGGATTTCACACACAAGGAGAGTGCTAACCCATTACTAGAACCCCACCAAGGTTCTACAATTATAAGGCTTTAGTGTCCTCAACAATAGTTGTTCTTTCCCAACATTCCAAATTTAATCAATATTATCTCATTTTCATCATACACATGCAGTTATCAAGAGAGACCATTATAAAAATTCCATTTTAGAAATCAAATTAATTTCATAAGGAATTTGAATTTTCCCAAAATACAAAATTTTATTTCATAATTTTTCATCGTTGTTGCAATAATAGGATGTACTCTTCCTTCTGGCTTTCAACAAGCACCAAGTTGAATACCATTTTTCCTACAATGATTTTATCTTTCATACAACCAACATGTTGTCATTATTTCATGTACATTATAATTTAATTGCAATATGTACAAAAACCTTATGCAATGATCTTAGAATTTCCTACACCTAACAATCCAATCACAATTACCAAACAATTTATTAGATATAATGACTCATCATGATGTGCATATGCCTATTCACAATTAATAATAGTAAGTTCATTATTTCAATTTTCTGAACATAAAAGTTTGTGTAGTCTATATTCATGTGACTACTTGAATTGCAACATTCCTGTTGCAATGTCTAATATTTCTTGAAATGTTCTCATCTCCATGTGTTAGCAACATTTATGTCATTAGTATAATCATTTCCATTCACAAACAGAGATAGATGCACTCACAAAATGCATCCAACAAATTCATTTAAGTATACAATTCTATCATGTATGAGTGTAACTCTGCCACTTACTATGCATTAGTGCAACTCTCAATGAATATCTATTCAGTTTCCCTTTGCATTGATTTTCATAATGACATTTATCTAAGTCTTGTATCTCACCATCCATAAATTGGAAATATGGCCAATTTCTTCACACATTCTTCACACACTTCCCATTGCCTTCTCGATTATTTGGATGCCTTCCTTCTCAACCCAAACACTACACCAATAATACAATTTTGTGGTGTTCATAAGTGTTAGAAAAATGTTTGTAGTCCAAGTTTTATTTAAAGGTAGGAATCTCATTGGGTATTTGTGTGGTACATAACCTTTCTATATCCATACCTTCCCATATCCAACCATGTCTTTGTCTCATACATGACTAGATTTTCTGTCATCATTACTATAACAAATTCTCATCTTTTATTTCTTTGGCTATTACCTCATAACCAAATTAACATGACATGCTACTATGTCAGTGTGTTCATTCAAATGCTAAAAAATATTTGATAACTATAACATGCCTCTATCCTTTACCACAACTAGTGGTAATTTATTCATGTTAATGCACTTAAACAATACCATATTGTGTATTATAAAAAATCAATTTGGAGAAATTCTTACCTGAATTTCCCTTTAAAAATTATGAAACATAATTTTAAAATAGAAATGCGTACTTGCATGGCTTCCATTAAACGAATTTAATGCTACATGATTAGTTGATGATAGTAGAATCTCTCATGCCTCTTTATCGGTCCTATAATTAACATTCCAACTTTTTGTTGCTTCCTTCCATATTCAGCAACATTGTTAGCGACACTTGCAAACATGCAACATTCTCACTTTATGGTTGTCCCAACAAGCCATAACATACTTGCTGCTACAATAATTGCAACAACTTCTTTCTCCCTGTATCACTTTTCCTTGTTTATCCCAAAAGTCTTCAATTCTTTTGTATTCTTAAATCTTCATGTGCTCTTCATTGTAACCATTGTGCATGATTATTTCTGACTTGAGCACTTTCTAGACAAATCGCTCTTGGCTTCTTTTGATTTTACATCCAAATACTAAAATGATAGTAACCTTGAGCTTTTATTTATTTGTTGGATCCATCTATCCAAACTCATACTTGGATGAATTATAATTCCAATCATGTTGTCTTACAGACTTTGGATATTCAACATCCATTTACTTTTCAGGCTAAGATAGTTTGGCTCTTCTTTGACTGAATACTTTATTATTTGATTTTTATTGCACTCTTCTCTTCTCCTTTCCAACTATCCTCAAACTTGGCATCCATAGCCAATCTCTTAGAATACTGTAAGAATTATTCTCACATATGCAACTTGAGATGGATTGTTCTTAGGAAAGATCTCTTTTGCATTCAAAACCATGCATAGAACCATTTTCTTCTTCATGGTTCCTTACTATATCTCTACAAAGATTCATTTCACTTTTAAGTCTTTCTTGGCCTTGACATCTCCATGCTATTGTGGAAATATATTCAATACCTTTGGAATGCATCAACAATCCTCTATTATTCTTTCTTTCCCTCCTGGAGTGTTGTACTCCATTCCCATTAGTTTGATATCTACCTCATGATTTCTTCATCCATTATCCTCGAATGTTCATGGAATTGCAACTACATATTATGTTGATATTAATTTTCAACATTCCATTATTATTTGGATCCCTCTGATCCAACTCCTACCTGACCGAATTATATTTCCAGTCATGTTTTCTGAGTAACCTTGGATAGTTAAGACTAACTTCCTTATTTATGTACTTGATTTATCCCTTCCTTATATGATCATATCAACACTTGGATTTGCTTGATGACTATTACTTTCTCCTATCTTGACCAATCTGATTTCAACCTGCCTTGCATATTCCACTTCCATTAGTCCATATTGATGCACCTATGTGTCAACCGACACTCCTTACTTATGTGCATTGATGCATACCCCCCTTCTCTCCTCGAGGTTGCTCAACCTCCCAGTCAAGGATCTTTGATTCTTGGAGTTGGATCGACTCTCTAAAACCTTTATGGTCTCACTTGTAATTAAACACATGCCCTTTCAATCATTTGGTGCAGGTTCTATGGCACCCGCAACCTCTCCCTTAGCGTTGCTGAACTATCAGGGTTCAAGCGCTAGCTCCTCCTCCGTCAACCCTTTCCCGTATGTGACCTCGGGATATGACCACACATGATTGCGGGTGTAGTAGAGAGTGGTTTGGGATAAACCCACTTTTCTCCCCACAGTTCACTACCAATTTCCACGCATCCCTTTTGCAATACCATGGTTTTGATTGTGGCCCACTCTCAAATTTTTAATGTTCGAGCACTTTCTGTCCCCACAATTATGTGTGACCATCGATCTTGTGATCCTGGATGGAGCCTCTCGATCGATTATTCTGATCTTCCTCCTTTCCTTCCTTCTCTCTACAACACACCCTCCTAGATCTCCATGATTTTTTGACACGTACCCTTTTCAAATCAATGCTCATGATTTATTTCATCTTTCGGGCTTCGGGAGTTTCAACTCTCAACTCCTGCTTTCTCCACAGTGGATATCTTCCAAAATGGAAGATCTGCTGACACCTATCCTCCTCAAATTGAAGACCCTAGCCACTTTGGGACTTCAGACTTTGATAATCTAAACTCTCAACTTTTCCATAATATGTTTATCTGAAGCTTGCAATCTATTGACATGTGTCTGTCGTAGATCGACAACTACGATTGATTCAGGTCTTCGAACTTCGGAAAACTCAACTTCAACTTTCACTTTCCCTCAAAGTGCGCAGATTTCTTTCACGTGTCCTCCTGAATCGAATGACTATAATTTACTTTGGGTCTTTATCTCAAGTCCATAGATTTATGTCATGTGTTCTCTTGAATCGGACGGTTATGATTTTTAATTCTCAACTTCTCCTCACTTGCTTTTTCCTGGAACATTTTATCCGGAGTGCACAATCGATTGATGCGTGTCCTCCTACATATCAATGACTCCCATCTACTTTGACTATTCGGACCTCAGGAGTTTCAACACTCTACTTTTTATTCTTCCTAAATCTCATGATCCATTGCCACGCATCCCTCTAGATCTGATGGTCTAGATTCACTTCGGGTTTCAGGTTTTGGGAGTTTCAACTCTCAACTGAAATATTTGAAGTGGTTTTTCCTAAAACTTCAGATCTGTTGACACATAACCTCTCGGTGACCAACGACCAGGATCTCTTTCTTATCTTTGGCGATTTCTCCTCCTATGTGCACACAGAGTCTAAATATCATGCACCTTGCTCAGATCTGACGACCTAGAATGATCCCGCTCCCTCTTGAATAGATCTTAGTCGATGGCTCATGGAATATTTAGGACTTTGTTTCCCTTGAGGATTTCTCCTGCTATCTATCGTAATATTTATCCTTCGAGCCCTTTGACTCCTTAGAGGATTACTTTGACACTTAGTCAAATTTTGGGTCTATGCACTCCTTGCAACATAATCTTAAGCAAAACTTAACTTCTTGTGGGTGACTATGCGTGCCTTGCAACAATCCTTTTGCACTCCCTACAAATGGAAAGTTCCTGCTATCTCTTTTGAGATTATGAGAGGAAACAGACTCTGTCACTCTTTGCAGTAGATTCTCCCGCAAGACTTAAGTTATTGAAGATGACTGTGCATGCCTTGCAGTAGTCACTTTGCACTCCTTGCAAAGGGAAGTTTCACGCTATCGCTTATGAGATTCTCAGTTGAAACAGACTCTGTCAACGAATCCCTTTGAACTGTATGCACACCTTGCATGAACTCAACGAATATAACGATTGAAAATTATCTAAACACTTCATAGTTTCATATACTCAATAATATAACTCATTCATTCATGAAAATAATAATAACATGGAATTGTAAACAGTAGAAACATCATGCATTGGATCAAATTTCCTCTATTATATTCATTCAAAAGTAAATGGTTACAACTATGATAAATAACAACAAAATCAACAATAACTAAATCACAACAAACTCCTACTAACTTGCAACAGCCTCATTCGGGCATACAAAAACTCTATTTATCTCAGAGGGTTCTTAGGGTTCCCCTCGACTACTCGTCTACTCTAGAAAAACTGACTGCCACTTAATTTTCATTAAATTCAATACTAGGAGTGAAACTCCCAGATCACTCATGATCACTCGGCTCCTAAGCATTTGATCTTCTTCAGATTTCGATCATTTCAAAAAAAAAATTGCAGGAAAATATAGCAGATTAAGATTCTGAAATGATTCAATGACACGCTAAGGCACTGAGTTGTTTCTCAATGTAGGATTGTTGATGATGCTCCTGCATCATACTCCCTAGGCCAAATATTCATGGAATATTTTCCATGAGCTCATGCACTGACTTTCCATGATTCTAGATATCATCCTCTTTTTCCCAACTGGCATCTTCTATCGGGTGTCCCTTCCACTTGACCAAATATTCAAAATAGGTTTTCCTCCTGGTCTTCTTGCCAATCCTCTGATCAATGATCTTCTCCATCTGTGGCTTTTCTGCTACTGGCATTTTCTTTTCCCATTGACTCTCTTTCTAATATTTCATTTCTCTTGTTTCATCTCCCCTGTAAGGATACAAGTCTGATATGTTGAATATGGGCTATATGCCCACATCATCTGGAAACTCAATTTCATAGGCATTTGCATCAAACTTTCTTAAGATTTTACATGGTCATATCTTCTTCTTCTTTAACTTGTTATATGTTCCCCTTGGGAACCTTTCTTTCCTGAGATGTGCCAGAACCTGATATCGTACTTCAAATTGATACTCTCTACGATGTTGATCAACTCTACTCTTGTACTCTTGGCTACAGTTCTGCAACTAATCTTTGATTTGGCTATGGAGCTTTTGCATTTCTGCAACAAAATCTTCTGGTCCATCTCTTTTGATATCACTATGTTCCAAGTCTCTCAACTCAACTACTCCTCTTGGTTGCATTCCATATAATATTTGGAATGGGATCTTTCCAGTGCTCCTGTTTGGTGATTCATTGTATGCAAATTATGCTTGTTGCAGAATCTGATCCCATTGATTATGATGCTCAGTGACCAGACTCCTCAATAAGTTTCCCAAAATTTTGTTCACCACCTCAGTTTGTCCATCTGTCTGAGGGTGATAAGCTCAGTTGAACGACAAATATGTCCCCAACTTCTTTCACATTGCTCTCCATAAATGACCAACGAATTTGGTATCTTTTTATGAGACAATACTTTTGGGTAATCCATGAAGTCGAACAACTTCCTTGAAAAATAAATTTGCAACATGTGTTTCATCACTAGTCTTTTGGCATGGGATAAAGTGTGCCATATTTGAAAATCCATCCACTACCAAAAATATGGAATCACATCCTCTTTGTGTTATTGGTAGTGCCAATACAAAATCCATGCATATTGCATCCCAAGGCCTCACTAGTATTGGCAATGGTTGATACAATCTAGTGTTCTATTTTTTTCCTTTTGCATGTTGTCAGATTCTACATATGTTCACAAAATTTATCACTTCTATCCTCATACCTGGCCAATAGTATGAACTTCTCAACTGTGCAAATTCTTTATCATGGCCGAAATGTCCATCCAATCCTCCACTATACGTTTCCTTCAAAAGGTTATCTCTCATTGAGAATTTTGGTATGCACAATTGATTTCCCTTGAACAACAATCCCTCTTGAATCATATACTTTGTCCACTGGCTCCTGTCTCTCAGCATGGTATTTTCACATGCTTCGTATGCTTCCTTGAAATCTATATCATCATAATACATATCCTTAAGGTGTTCAAATCCCAAGGTCTTCATCGGAAACTCCTGCAGGATCAAACATATCCCACTTAATGCATCAACAACTTTGTTAGCATTTCCAGAAATATGTTTTATGACAAAAGTAAAATTTTGCATAAACTCAATCCACTTTGCATGTCTCTGATTCAATTTTACCTGTCTAGTTATGAATTGTAAATCTTGGTTATCGCTTTACAAGATAAATTCCTTCGGAACAAGGTAGTGCCTCCATTTCTTCAAGCATTGAATTATAGCATAAAATTCTTTATCATATGTGGAGTACTTTCTCTTAGTCTCATTTAGCTTCTCACTGAAATATGAAACTGGTTTGTTATCCTGGCCCAAGACTGCTCCAATTTCAACTCCACTTGCATCACATCTCACTTGAAATGTTTTTCCAAATTTTGGTAAGACCATAATTGGTCATTCTGTTATCTTCTCCTTCAATATATTGAAGCTCCTCTCAGCCTCCTCTGTCCATTTAAAATACTTGTGCCTCTTCTTCACTATATCCATCATTGGTGCACAAATTCCACTGAAATTTCTGATGAACTTCCTATAGAAACTTGTTAATCCATGGAAGATTCTCACTTCAAACATACTCCTTGATTATGGCCATTCTTTGATCGCTTTCACCTTCTCTGGATACATATTCAATTCATTTGAAGAGATCACAAAACCTAAGTAAATGAGTTATGTCTTCATAAAAGAGGACTTCTTAAGATTTATCAACAAATTATCTTGTTGTAGTCTCCTCATCACTAATGTCATATGTCTCAAATGCTCCTCTTTAGTCTTGATAAAGACCAGTATATCATCCAGATATACAACCAAAAACTTACCAATGAAATCTTTTAGTATTTCATTCATTAACCTCATAAAAGTACTTGGCGAATTTGTTAAGACAAATGGCATAACAAGCCACTCATACAATCCTTCATTTGCCTTAAAGGATGTTTTCCACTCGTCACCTTCTCTCATCCTTATCTGGTGATATCCACTTTTCAATTCTATCTTAGAAAATAAATTTTCTCCACTTAAACAATCCATCAAGTCCTCCATTCTTGGAAAATAAAATCTATATATGATGGTGATCTTGTTTATGGCCCTTGAGTCTGTACACATTCTCCATCCTCCATCCTTATTTGGAATCAACACAGTTGGTACTACACATGGACTGAATCTTTCTCTGAACAAACCCTTGTCTAACAATTCCTGGACTTGGTTCTTTACCTCCTTATTATCTTGAGGTGTCAATCTGTATGTTTCATTGTTTGGTAGACTTGATCCCGATATCAAATCAATATGATGTTTGATACTTATGATGGGTGGCAATGAGTTAGGCAACTCATCCACTACTATGTCCACAAAATTATCCAAAAACTCCTAAAATTCTTGAGGCAAATCATCCATCAAAGTACTTGTAAGGACAACTCTGGGTTTCCTCACCACAACAAACTGCATCTCTTGTTCCTTCTTGACTTCTCTCAGAAGTTCCTTCCCACTCATGAGAAGTATGCTTGTGTTAGCTTCCAATTTCACTTTCTTCTCCTCTATTGGAAACAACATGTGTGTCCTACCATTCCTCTCCAAGGTGTAAGTATTGTTTCTCCCATAATGAATGACATTTCTGTAAAACTTCCATGGTCTTCCAAGCAAAACATGGCATACATCCATGGGAATCACATCACACAAAATTTATATGTATATCCTCCTATCTTAAATTCAATGAGGCATTGTTTAATGACCATTACCTGGTGTCCTTTCTACAAACATGAGACTTTATATGGATTTGGATGTGCAGTTGTCTCCAACTCCAATTTATCCACCACCTATGTGGATACTAAGTTATCAGTGCTCCCACTGTCAATTATCACCTTGCATACTTTGTCTTTAGTCTTGGAAGTTGTCCTGAATAGATTGTTCCTCTGCATTGGATTTTCAATTTCTAACTCTTTTTTTAAGAGGACCTTCCTCAACATTAGACATGTTCCATCCTCTGCACCTTCTGCTTCAACATTCATTTTATGTGCTTCAAAAATGTGATCTTCACCTCCTCCTTCCTTCTTTCTCTCGAGACATTCCCAAGACACGTGTCATGTCTTTCCACAAGCATAACACCTTACTTCTCCTCCTCTACTTCTTCCTCTTCCTCTAGAATAACTTCTTCCACCACCTTTTCGTCCTCGGGAACTTCCTCCTCTTTCTGAGTGACTGTGTGGTTTCTTTGTCTCACCTTTGGATTTTTGTGTCTTATCATGGGAAACTCCCTCACCTTTGCTTGGGCTTCTAGCTCTTTTTCGTTGACTTTGTTTCCTGGCCAAATTCTCCTCTGCCTTCAGAGAAATATGATAAGAATCCTCTATTGTCCTTACTAACATCATGCTGATCTCATCCTAGATTTCATACCTCAGGCCATTTATATACCTGGCAACTTTTTCTTCATCCTTCCCTCACTGTATAGTCCTGATATTCAGCTTGTAGAAATCCTCTATGTACTCTTTCACTTTCATACCCTTCTGCCTTAGGTTCTGCAACTTCCTGAACAAATTTATCTAATAATATTTGGGCATGAACTTAGCCTTCAACTTGGCTACCATTTTGTCCTAATTATTTACCTTTTGTTTTCCTTTGCTTCTCCTTTTGTGAGTCTGGTGACAGCATGTCTCACCTTTTTCTCCTCATTGACATATTCATAATCTAAATATTTGTCCATGGATCTTATCCAATCCATCATCTCTTCAGCATCCAAATTGCCTTCATACATTGGGATGTCTACTTTGGCTCTAGCTCCCAATTTAACAACCTCTCTCAGCAAGTGTTCCTCAGAAACATTTTCCCCTGCAGCTTCCTCAACTTCTACTTCTTCACTTTATGCATCATTGATCTCCCCAACATCAGGTTCCCTCCTTTGCACTGCCTCCATTGCCTCTAATATTTCATGAAGCTATCACATTGATCTTTCTACAACATAATTGGCTAAAGGTGGTTCCACATGTCCCCTTAGTGGAATTGTTCTAATTGTTTCTCACACACAGAGTACACCCTCAATCTCTTCTTTGTTTCCTGAAAAAAACACTCATGCTCTGATACCACTTGATGTAGACCCTCTTCTCTCCTCGAGGCTCCTCAACCTCTTGGTCAAGGATCTTCTATTCTCAGAGCTGAATCGATTCTCTAAAAATTTTATGGTATTGCTTGTAATTAAGCACATGCCCTTTTAGTTATTTGGTGCAGGCTCTATGGCACCCATAACCTCTCCCTTCGTGTTGTTGAACTATCAGGGTTCAGGCACTAGCTCCTCCTCCATTAGCCCTTTCCTGTATGTGAACTCAGGCTATGCCCACACATGATTATGGGCGCAGTCGAAAGTGGTTTGGGATCAACCCACTTTTCTGCCCGAAATTCACTACCAATCACCACACATCCCTTTTACAATACCATGGTTTTGATTGTGACCTGCTCTCAAATTTTTAAAGTCCAAGCACTTTTTGTCCCCACAATTCTACATGACCATCGATCTCATGATCCTGGGTGGAGCCTCTCGATCGACGATTCAGATATCCCTCCTTTCCTTCCTTCCCTCTAGATCACGCCCTCCTATATCTCTGTGATCTGTTGACGCATGCCCCTTTCGAATCAGCGGTCGTGATTGATTTTTCCTTTCGGGCTTCGGGAGTTTCAACTCTCCACTCCTGCTTTCTCCATAGTGGATATCTTCCAAAATGGAATATCTACTAACACATGTCCTCATCAAATCGAAGGCCCTAGCCACTTCGGGACTTCGGAATATGGGAATCTCAACTCTCAATTTTTATGAAATACTTTTATCCGAAGCTTGTGATCTATTGACACGTGTCTCCTGCAGATCAACGACTGTGATTGCTTCGGGTCTTCAGACTTCAGGAAACTAAACTTTCAGCTTTCACTTTCCCTCGAAATGCGCATATTTCTACCATGTGTCCTCCTGAATCGACGACTATAATTTACTTCAGGTATTTACCCAGAGTGCACGGATTTATGGTGCATGTTTTCCTGAATCAGACAACTATGATTCGCTTTGAATATTAAGTTTTCAGAGATTTCAATTATCAACTTCTCATTGCTCACTTTTTCCAGAACATTTTACCCATAGTGCACAATACGTTGATGCATGTCCTCCTACAAATTGACAGCTCCCAGCTACTTCGACTATTCAGACTTTGAGAGTTTCAACACACCACTTTTGCTTCTTCCTTAACCTCGCGATCCATCGCCACATGTCCCTATGATCTGACGGTCAAGATTCACTTCAGGTTTTGGGTTTCAGGAGTTTCAACTCTCAACTGAAATCTTCGAAGTGGTTTTTCCCGAAACTTCAGATCTATTGAGACATAACCTCCTAGCGACAAATGACCGGGATGTATTTCATCTCTTTGATGATTTCTCCTCCTATGTGCACAGAGAAGATAAATCTTGTGCACCTTGTTCAGATCTCATGACCCATAATGATCACGCTCCCTCTTGAATGGATATTAGTCGATGACTCATGCAATCTTCAGGACTTTGTTTCCCTTGAATATTTCTCCCACTATCTCTTGTGAGGTTTCTCCTTCGAGCCCTTAGACTCCTTAGAGGATTAATTTGACACTTAGTCTAATTTTGGGTCTGTGCACTCCTTGCAATAGACTCTTATGCAAAACTTAACTTCTTGTGGGTGACTGTGCACTCCTTGCAGCAATTCTTTTTCACTCCTTGCAAATGGAAAGTTCTCGCTATCTCTTTCGAGCTTATGAGTCAAAACAAAATCTGTCACTCTTTGTAGTAGATTCTCATGCAAGACTTAACTTCTTGCAGATGACTATGCATGCCTTGCAACAGTCACTTTTCACTCCTTGCAAAGGGAAGTTTCACACTATCTCTTCTTAGCTTATGAGTCAAAACAGGCTCTGTCAACGCATTCCTTGCGAACTGTATGCACTCCTTGCGAATTGTATGCATACCTTGCATGAACTTAATGAAGATAACGGTTGAAACTTATCTAAACACTTCACAGTTTCATATAATCAATAATATAACTCATTCATTCATGAAAACAACAATAACAGGGAATTGTAAATATTAGCAATACTATTCTTTGGATCAATTTTCCTCTGTTATATTCATTCAAAAGTAAATGGCTACAACTATGATAAAAAACAACAAAATGAACAATAGCTAAATCACAAAAAACTCCTACTAACTTGTAGCAGCCTCATTCGGGCGTACAAAACCTCTATTTATCTCACAGGGTTCTTAGGGTTCCCCCCGACTACTCGTCTACTCTAGAAAAACTAACTGCTACTTAATTTATATTACATTAAAGACTAGGAGTGAAACTCCCAGATCACTTGTGATCACTCAGCTCCCAAGCGTTTGATATTCTTCAATTTTTTATCATTTCAAAAAAACAATTGCAGGAAATGCCAGCAGATTAAGATTCTGAAATAATTCAATAGTGCGCTAAGGCACCGATTTGTCTCTCCACGTAGGCTTGCTAACGATGCTCCTGCATCATGCACCTTCATTTCTTTACCCTTGAAGTGTTGTCTTTCATACCATGCTTCCACTACGCACTCCAATAACCATAAGGGAAAAATTACTCTATAATTTCATATCTAATCTCTGGATAGGATGCACTCTATATCCATATATGCATTAAGCCTCTTTCTTTATCTGATTACTATCATTTTGATAGTCAATTCATTTTATACTATATCTAAATCCAATGTATTTCTTAATCTGTATATTGGATTCTTTGGGAGTGAATGGAATTTCACTAGTTCATTCACTACATGATCTATTCATTTTCCCAGATTCCATTAATTACTTTACTAACATGAGTGAACTTCCTATAGTGGCTTCTCAAGACTTTATGGCTGCACCCAGATTCATACCTTAACATTTTGTAGTCTTGGATTTTGATAATCTTATAAAAGCTTTTGTCATAGAACTCTTTCCCTGAGTACCTATGCTTATATTTAACTAGATTTAAACCTTCTCACCACTTAAGAACTAAAAGTTTTTAACTGTGCAAAAATGTGCACCTAACAAAATTTGTTAGGCTAAACAATTTAACAAATTTACGAAAATATGAACCATTCTAGTTCAATAATGCATCTAAATTCTTTCTTCTCATTTCCTGAAAATTGAATGTTGAGGTAAATATTCTTGGTGAATAATTATATTCTATTTTACAAGACCTTTCCAATTCCTTCTGCCATGCCCAATTATAAGTCTTGAGCATAAAGTTATGGTCATTTGAAAATTGTCCATTAATTTCTCCTGTTCACACTTCAACTTGGTGCAAATATCCATTGTAATTATGCATTTTTGCACCTACTCCATTGGATTTTTGGTAAGATCTCAATTGGATTTATTCATATACATATTTTGGACAGTCTGTCCAAATTTCACCAATTTCTAGGTTATGGGCTACTAGTTACAGCCTGTTGAAGTTCTAGGATAATTAGTGTTTTTGGTCTTGAATGCTACATGTAAGTTCTTTGCCATCTTAAACATTTTTAACATGCCCATAATTTTATTTCAGCTACAGGACTATTTTCTATGCTTTAATATATTTCTATAGACTACTCAAGTTCCTCAATTTGATTCCAGAGAAGAAAGTTATTGCCCTCCGAAGTTAGTTGGATCTTAAAATATACCCTCCATTGTTTGTCTTGTAACTTCCTCATAAAAGCTTTGTTTGATGAACGGTTTACACCATTAGAAAGCTCTCTTCGGGCTCTTTCATATGAGCTGCAAAAGCATAGTGTACCTTGGTACACTCTATTAGGTCCACTTTGTTCTCAGGGTTTTTGACTAGCTAAAAACATTGTTTAGGGCCTCAAAAACGCGTTGCAAAAAGATGACCTTCAAAAGGTATAAAATGTCGCAAAAAATCACTAGTTTTCTGCTATTGTACCCCATCCAAATGACTTTGCACACACACATTTGAACATGTACACCCATATTTAGTATGCAAAGAAACACCATAAGGTAATGCATGTTTCACGCACCTATAACCAATGTGGATAACTTCTCTATCGTGCCAATAACTCATGCGCACTATTTTTGTGTCGCACGCCAATATCCACCGCGCACAATTTTGGTTCATGCACTAATACCTGTTCCACAAAATTTTTGTGTCATATGCTAATATTCTACACGCAATGCACTCTACGTGCTACAACATGTCAAAGTTTAGTATGCCCCCATCACGCACCAGTACTCTGCGCACAAAATTAATTAAATTGTCGTGTGACAACAAATACCCACATTGCGTGCACACCAACACAATTCCACTATGCTCTGTCAATACTACACACATTACGCGCACCATTATTATGCATGCATACACTGTGTGCGCCATTATTATGCATGCGCTACTCAATTCGCGCCGTGCAATGCTAAATTCACTGTGCACACCCATAGAACAATATTTTTCGTGCATTACCACTCTGCACTGTGCAGTGCCAAAATTAAGTGTGCACATCTGTGCGTAAATATTTTTCGTGCATTACCACTCTGTACCGTGCAATGCCAAATTTAACTGTGCACACTCACGCGCCAATCTTTTCTGCACATTTCTACTCTGCACCGCGCAACACCAAATTTAAGTGTGCACACTCGTGCATCATTATTTTTTTGCACATTACCACTCTGCACTGCGTAGTGCCAAATTTTAGCGTTCTTAGCCACACACCCTTATTTTACCCACATCACAATCTTTTCACTACACATCATGCATTCTTAGTGCGCACACCTCTGCACACTCACTTTTATGCGCACCAAATCCTCATGAATTTCGTTGCAAAAATTGGAGATTTCCCTAAACGTTTTCCCAATTTTCATCGTAGACATTCTGCAACTATGAAATTTATTCAATTTCACCATGATAACACCAATTCAACCTCTGCAACAACAGATCGTTGTTGGTTGAAATTCCTAGAACAATTTTTTCCCAAACTCTATTCATGAATTAAAAATTTTAATCAACTAATCTCATTCCATATGTCATGGCTTCCCTCTAACTTCAAATTCGAACAATTATAGGTCTGAATTTGCTAAAACATATATTAAATCAAGAATATCTCACCACAAGGCCAAATTTCTCAATTTTCCCATCAATTTAACAACAGAAATTCGGGCTTTTCCCCAATTCCACGGCATTGTTTCTAATTTTTACAATGGACGTTCTGTAACTTGAAATTTGGCCACTTTGAAATCACTTCTCTGTGGAATTTCACTTCAATTTAACTTGCTAGTCCCATCCAGGCTAAATGTTGAAACCTGGAGCTCTGATACCATATTGTAACATACCCGACCACCCAAATCGGGTGATGCCATCGAAAAGATTTCATGATGTTATACCATATTGTAACATACCCAACATCCAACTGGGTTATGCCACATAAAAAATTTCGATTGTATACAAATAAAAACATATACACAGAGAAAATTTTGTGGAGATTTATATATATAACTTAAAACAAATAAATACATTCTGCAAATGCACAGATTCATATAGAATGATAATAAAAATATACTTGCAACAAACACAAGAATAACCCATAAAAATAAATGCATACATAATAATGCAGCATGTAATTTAACACAAAATGGACACTTATCTTGTAAAAATGTCACCAATTGTGTGTAAACCTTCCACGAACCTCCCAGCCTTAGACCACGTTTCTCATCACTCTCATCAGTGGGTCACCCCTGAGCTGGGACTAAACTCCACCTAGGTGAAGGAATTCCTAACCAAGTTGATGTATCTCAGACAATAGGAAAGATTCCATCAGAGGTTCCAAATCAAACTAACAACCTATAGTCCCTCATTCCCCACATTCCTGTCCCACCCCAGGAAGTCTTCCCCTTCTCTTCTCAATAGTCCCTCAACTGCCCCACTTCCCTTTCAGTGCTTTAGAAACATGCCTGACAGGAAGCCTTAGAGCCCTGTAGTTGTAGTCTGGAACCTTAGGGAAATCAATTCCCAACAATTCTCTCACCTAGAGAGAAAATTCTCACGGGCCTGATAACCCGCCTCTTCAATATCCCACGGGTCTGACAACCTGCCTCTTCAGTCTAGCTCCCAAGCTAACCAGGTAGAGGTACAAGTATGGGTATGGAACTGATATAGGTACAGGTGCAAAGGACAACTTAATGAGTGAGTGAATGATGATGGGATGAATGACATTAATGGATGAGAAAAATCACTAAGTCCAAGCTATATATATGCATGTTCCTAACTTGACACTTGTCATGTTGAGAGATACTTTTTTCCACTTGTCCCCATATTTGTAACTTAGGATAAAATAATTATCCATACTTTATACTTTAAGAAATATTAATATAATATTCCTTTTTAGCTTAAGCTCCCTATATTAGCCCCTTATCCTTGACTTTTATCACCCCCTTTCCCTATGGAGTGTAGTTTAGTCCCCAATACTCTTTTATCGTGGTCGGTGTACACACAACGATGTATTGTATTAATGATGTGAGTAATTACATATGCAAAAATAGGCTCACTCACCTTTAGCATCTAGGCTCTATGGCCTAATTCAACACATAAGCCTCCTAGCTTATAATAACTACCTCACTAGCCTATAAAACACAACATATACACAAAAGGCTCTCTAGCGTCAAAACCGCGCGCACTTAAGTTTTCTACGTGCAATATCTTGGAATGTGCACACTTCATCATTTTAGTGTGTAGTACATGTGTGCACTATACCATGGAAGGTGCATGTAAAATTATATCAACAACTCACAAGATTATAGGAATTTTTACATTTACATATACAATTTGGGGTTCAGCCTAGGGGTATTACAATCCCCTCCCCTTATTTAGGCATTGTCCTCAGTGCATTATATACCATGTAAGTGCATTATATACGATGCACCATTCAAATTCTTTAAAAATATCCAAGCTTTAGCTATTGGAAGCTTGTTATCTATCTGATGCTCTACTTTCTAGCACCAATTCTGGTATTCATATTGCAACCAGAAGTTAATTGCTTTATTCCATAGAGCTACTTTAGAGAATAATTCAACTCATTGTTCCATTTGACACACCATCTTTATGGAATCTACCATGCCATAAGAAACCTTGGGTTGCCTCCTCCTTGTTGCACTCACCCTTACAGGCTCATAAATCCCTTCACTGCTATGCAATCCTTCAACGATCCATCTTGACAAGGATTTCACACACAAGGAGAGAGCTAACCAATTACCAGAACCCCACCAAGGTTCTACAATTATAGGGATTTAGTTTCCTCAACAGTAGTTGTTCTTTCCCAAAATTCCAACTTTAATCAATATTATCTCATCTACATCACACACATGCAGTTATCATGAGAGAGCATTATAAAAATTCCATTTTAGAAATCAAATTAATTTCATAAGGAATTCCACTTTTCCCAAAATACAAAATTCTCATCGTTGTTTCAATAATAGGATGTAGTCTTCCCTCTAGATTTCAGCAAGCACGATGTTGAATACCATTTTTCCTACAATGATTCTATCTTGCATACAACCAACAGATTGTTAGTATTTCATGTACATCATATTTTAATTGCAATATGTACAAAAACCTTATGCAATGATCTTAGAATTGCCTACACCTAGCAATCCAATCACAACTACCAAACAATTTGTTACATAGAATGATGAGTCATTCTATGCATATGCATGTTCGCAATTAATAACAGTAAATTCATTATTCTATTTTTTGAACATAATATTTTATGTATTCTCTATTCCTGTGACTACCTCACTTGCAACTTTCCTATTGGAATGTCTAAAAATTCCTGATATGTTCTCATGTCCATGATTTAGCAACATTTATGTCCTTAGTATAATTATTTCCATTCACAAACATATATATATGCACTCACAAAATGCATTCAACAAATGCATTAAGTATACAATTCTATCATGTATGAGTGTAACTCTGTCGCTTACTAGGCATGAGTGCAATTCTCAATGCATATCTATTCACTCCACCTCTGCATTGATTTTCATAATCATATTTATCTGAGTCATGTATCTTACCATCCATAAATTGGAAATATGGCCAATGTCTTTACACATTCTCCACAGACTTCCCATTTCCTTCTCGATTATTTGGATGCCTTCCTTTTCGACCCAAACACTACAACAAGAATACAATTATGTGGTGTTCATAACTATTAGCAAAAAGGTTGCAGTCCAAGTTTTATTTAAAGGTACAAAGCTCATTGGGTATTTGTGTGGTACATAACCTTTCTATATCCATACATTTCCATATCCAACCATGTCTTGGTAACATACATGGCTATCTTTCTTGGCATCATTCCTATAACAAATTCTCATCTTTTATTTCTTTCGTTATTACCTCATAAGAAAATTAACATGACATGCTACTATGTGAGTGTGTGCATTCAAAAAATAAAAAGATTTGATAACTATAATAGGACTCTAGCCTTTACCACACCTAGTGGTAATGTATTCATGTTAATGCACTTAAACAATACCATACTACGTATTATAAAAATTCAATTTGCGGAAATTCTTACCTGAATTTCCCTTTGGTAATTATGCAATATAATTTCAAAAGAGAAATACTTACCTACATGGCTTCCATTAAAAGAATTTAATGCTACCTGATTAGTTGATGATAGTAGAAGCTCTCATGCCTCTTTATCAACATTCTGTTGCTTCCTTCCATATTCAACAACACTTTCAAACATGCAACATTCTCACTTTATGGTTGTCGCAACAAGCCATAACATACTTGTTGCTACAATAATTGCAACAACTTATTTCTCCATGTATCACTTTTCCTTCATTATCTGAGAAGTCTTCAATTCTTACAGATTCTTGAATCTTGTTGTGCTCTTCACTGTAACCACTGTGCATGATTATTTCTGACTTGAGCACTTTCTAGACAAATCACTCTTGGTTGCCTTTGCTTTTCCATCCAAATACTAAATTGACATTAACCTTTAGCTTTTATTTATTTACTGGATCCATCTATCCCAACTCATACTTGGATGAATTATAATTCCAATCATGTTGTCTTATAGACTTTGGATCTTCAACATCCATTTACTTTTCAGACTAAACTACTTTATCTCTTCTTTGACTGAATACTTTAGTATTTGAGTTTTCTTGCACTCTTCTCTTCTCCTTTCCAACTAGATTCAAACATGGCTTGCATAGCCAATCTCTTAGCATACTGTAAGGATGCACATACACCTCCTTCTATAGCTACATAAAATTAATTAAAGGTACTTAATAGTTCTTTTAATTTACCCTCATAATTTCAAGTGATACTTCCACCCCCTGGAAATGTCACTCATTTCTCTATGCCACTTGATATGGATTGTTCTTAGGAACCATCTCTTTTTCATTCAAAACCATGCATAGAACCAGTTTCTTCTTCATGGTTTCTGTTGGCAAATGTTTACCAAGTAGCGTATGCTTGTCATTGATGGCAAGTACAACAGTGGAGATGGTAGAATAAAAAGGATAAAAGTACCTTGGGGATTCAGACGTGAAAGCTCAGGAGGAACAGCGGTGAAGAAAACACGCG
>ML778622.1:1098854-1134069 GCA_009831015.1 Picea engelmannii
CTATCTGTTTTGCCAAGTGTAAAGAAAAAAATAAGCATTGCTAAGATAAGAACAAATTCTCACAAGCTCCATAGTGAAACTGGGCATTGGTCAATTCCTAAAACTCCATGGGATGAAAGAGTGTGTCACCTTTGTGACACTAAGCAGGTTGAAGATGAAAAGAACTTTCTCTTAGATTGTCCAGCCTATACCCATATTAGATATCATTTTCAAAATATTGATCACACTACCAACCTTCCTAACCTCTTAACTCAACAAAATTATGGTAATCTTAGAAAGCTTATCTTAATGCTTTTCGAGCACAGAAACAAAATTCTAAAGAATCACAAGTAATCACTTACCCTCTTAAGGTCTGATAGACCAATTAGGTCTTAGTGGACATTAATCATCATCATCATCATCATCATCATCATCATCATCATCATCATCATCATTGCTTAATATGTATATTGGTTTCTTTGGGAGTGAATTTACTTTCACTAGTTCATTCACTACATGATCTATTTATTTCCCCATATTTCATTCATTACTTTGCTAACATGAGTGGACTTCCTACAGTGGCTTCCCAAGACTTTATGGCTGCACCCAGATTCATACCTTAACATTTTGTAGTCTTGGATTTTGATAATATTATGAAATATTTTGTCATAGCACTCTTTCCTTGACTACCTATGCTTATACTTAACTAAATTTCAACCTTCTCAATGCTTAATAACTAAAATTTCTTAACTCTGCAAAAATGTGCAGCCGACAAAATTTGTTAGTCTAACTAATTTAACAAATTTATAAAATTATGAACCATTCTGGTTCAATAATGCATCTAAATTATTTCTTCTGATTTCCTGAAAATTGAATCCTCAGTTCAATTTTCTAGATGAATAATTATATTCTATTTTCCAATACCTTTCCAACGCCCGCTTCCATGCCCAATTTTGGGTCTTGAGGAGAAAATTATGGCCATTTGAAAATAGTCGATTAATTTATCCTATTCCCACTTCAACTTGGTGCAAATATGCATTCTAATTATGCATTTTTGCACCTAATCCATTGGATTTTTGTTAAGAGATCAATTAGGTTTCTTCATATACATATTTTGGACAGTCTGTCCAAATTTCACCTCTTTATGGGTTCTGGGCTGCTAGTTACATCCTGCTGAAGTTGTAGGCTAATAAGTGTTTTTGGTCTGGAACACTACATGTACCTTATTTGCCATATAAAACATTTTTAACATGCCCAGAATTTTAATTCAACTCTAGGAATATTTTCTATGATTCAATAGATTTCCATAGAGTAATCATGTGCCTCAATCTGATTCCAGAGCCGAAATTTATGGCCCTTCGAAGTTAGTTGGGTCTTAAAATTTACCATCCACTGTTTGTCATGTAACTTCCTCATAAACGCTCTGTTTGACGAACGATCTACAACATTAGAAATATCTCTCCAGGATATTTCATTTGAGTTGCAAAGACAGACTGTATGAAGGTACACTCTATTCTCAGGGTTTTTGAGTAACTAAAAACGTTTTTTAGGGCCTCAAAAACGCGTTGCAAAAAGATGACCTTCAAACAGTATAAAATGTCGCAAAAATTCACTGATTTTCTACTATTGTACCCCATCCAAACGACTTCGTGTGCAAAAATTTGAACATGTACACCCATATTTAGTATGCGCAGCAACACCATAAGGTAATGCATGCTCCGCACAACTATAACCAATGTGGATCACTTCTCTCTCATGCCAATAACTGGTGCGCACTACTTTTGTGTCGTGCACCAATATCCACTATGCATAATTTTGGTTCATGCATTAATACCTATTGCATGCAATTTTTGTGTCGCATGCTAATATTATGTGCGCATTGCACTCTATGCACTGCACCATGTCAAAGTTTAGTACGCCCCCACCGCGCACCAGTACTTCGCATGCACCATTAATTAAATTGTTGCATGAAAACATATACCTACATTGTGCGTGCACCAACAAAATTCCACTGCACTCTGTCAATACTGCGCACACCACATGTGCCATTATTATGAACATGTCATTATTATGCATGCACCACTCAATTCACACTACACAATGCTAAATTTAGTGCACACACTCGTGCACCAATATTTTTTGTGCATTACCACTCTGCACCGCGAAGCGCCAAAATTAAGTGCGCACACCCATGTGCCAATATTTTCCACGCATTACCACTCTGCACTGTGCAACACCAAATTTAAGTGTGCACACTCACACACCAATATTTTCTATGCATTTTCACTTTGCACCGTTCAACACCAAATTTAAGTGCGCACACCCGTGCACCATTATGTTTTTGTGCATTACAACTCTGCACCATGCAACATCAAAATATTTTCACTATGCATCATGCATTTTTAGTGTGCACACCTGTCCACGCTCATTTTTATGCGCATCAATTCCTCATGAATTCTGCTTCAGAAATTGAGACTTTTGCCTAAGTTTTTCCCAATTTTCACCGTAGACATTTTGCAACTATAAAATTTGTTCAATTTCACCATGATAACACCAGTTCAACCTCTGCAACATAAAATCGTTGGTGGTTGACATTCCTAGAACAAATATTTCCCAAACTCAATTCATGAGTTGAGAATTTTAATGAACTAATCTCGCTCAATCTATCATGGCTTCCCTCTAACTTTAAATTCGACCAATTCCAAGTCTAAATTTTCTAAAACAAATATTAAATCAAGAATATCTCACCACTTGGCCAAATTTCTCAATTTTTCCATGAATTTAAAAACATAAATTGGGGCTTTTTCCCAATTCAACGCCATTGCTTCTAATTTTTACAATGGATGCTTTGTAACTTGAAATTTGGCCACCTTGAAATGAATTCTCTGTGGACTAAACTCCACCTAGGTAAAGGGATTCCTAACCATAATGATATATCTTAGACAACATGAAAGAATTCGTCTTAAGTGCCAACTCAAACTAACAACCTATAGTCCCTCATTCCCCACATGCATATCCCACCCTAGGAAGTGTGCCCCTTCTCTGCTCAGCATTCCCTTAAATGCCACACTCCCCTTCCAGGGATTCAGAAATAGGCCAGACACAAAGTATCAGAGCCTTGTAGCTGCAGCTTGGCACATTCAGGAAATCAATTCCCGACAATTCTCTCACCTAGAGACAAATTTCTAACGGACTTGACAACCTGCCCCTTCAGTATCCCACGGGCCTGACAACCCTCCTCTTCAGTCTAGCTCCCAATATAACCAGGTACAGGTACAAGTATGGGTATGGAAATGATAAATGTATAGGTACGAAGGAAAACTTAATGAGTGAGTGAATGTTGATGGGATGAATGAAATGAATGGATGGGAAAATGTACTGAGTCCAAGTTATATATATGCATGTTCCCAACTTGACACTTTTCATGTTGAGAGCTACTTTTGTCCACTTGTCGTCATCTTTAAAACTTAGGATAAAATAATTATCCATACTTTACACTTTAAGGAATATTAATATAATATCCCTTTTTGGCTTAAGTTCCCTATCTTAGCCACTTATACTTAACCTTTAGCCCCCCCTTTCCCTAACTAATGGAGTTTAGTCCCCCATACTCTTTTATCGTGGTCGGCCTACATGCAACGATGTATTATATTAATGATGTGAGTATTTACATATGAAAAAATAGGCTCATTGGCCTTTATCATCTAGGCTCTTTGACCTAATTCAACACATAAGTCTCCTATATTATAATAACTAGCTCACCAACCTATAAAACAAATAATATACACAAAAGGCTCTATGGCCTCAAAATCGCACGCACTTAAGTTTGTTGTGCACGGTATATTGGAATGTGAACACTTCATCATTTTAGTGCACAGTACATGCGTGCACTACACCATGGAAGCTGCATGTAAAATTATATCAACAACTCACCAGCTTATAATATTTTTTACATTTACATTTACAATTTGGGGTTCATCCTAGGGGTATTACAATCCCCTCCCCTTATTTATGCACTATCCTCAGTGCATTATATACCATGTACCATTCAAATTATTTTAAAATCTCCAAGATTTAGCTATTGGAAGCTTCTTATCCATCTGGTGCTCTACTTTCCAGCACCAATTCTGGTATTCATACTGCAACGAGAAGTCAATTTATTTATTCCATAGAGATGCTTCCAACAATAATTCATCTCACTGTTCCATTTTACACACCCTCTCTATGGTATCTACTATTCCATAAGAATTCTTGGGTTGCCTCCTCCTTGTTGCAGTCACCCTTCCAAGCTCATGCATCCCTTCACTTCTACATAGTACTTCAACGATCCATATTTTCAATGCTTTCACACACAAGAAGAGCACTAACCCATTACCAGAACCCCAAAAAGGTTCTACAATTATATGTATTTAGGGTCCTCAATAGTAGTTTTTATTTCCTAACATTCCAACTTTAATCAAGATTGTCTCATCTGCATCACACACATGCAGTTATCATGAGAGAGCATTATAAAAATTCCATTTTAGAAATCAAATTAATTTCATAAGGAATTTGACTCTTCCCAAAATACAAAATTCTATTTCATAATTTTTCATCATTGTTGCAATAATAGGATGTAGTCTTCCTTCTTGCTTTCAGCAAGCACCATGTTGAATACCATTTTTCCTGCAATTATTCTATCTTGCATATAACCAACAGATAGTCAATATTTCATGTACATCATATTTTAATTTCAATATGTACAAAAACCTTATGCAATGATATTAGAATTTCCTACACCTAGCAATCCAATCACAATTACCAAACAATTTATTAGATAGAATGACTCATCATTCTATGCATATGCTTGTTTGCAATTAATAACAGTAAGTTCATTATTTCAATTTTTTGAACAATGTTTTTTTTGTAGTCTTTATTCCTGTGACTACCTGACTTGCAACTTTCCTATTGCAATGTCTAACCATTCCTTAAATGTTCTCATCTCCATGAGTTAGCAACATTTATGTTGTTAGTATAATTATTTCCATTCACAAACATATATAGATGCACTCACAAAATGCATTCAGCAAATGCCTTTAAGTATACAATTATATCATGTATGAGTGTAATTCTGCCACATACTAGGCATGAGTGCAACTCTCAATGCATATCTATTCAATGCACCTTTGCATTGATTTTCAGAATGATATTTATCTAAGTCATGTATCTCACCATCCATAAATTGGAAATCTGGCCAATGTCTTTATACTTTAAGGAGTATTAATATAATATTACTTTTTATCTTGAGCTCCCTAGATTAGCCCCTTATCCTTAAGTTTTAGCCCCCCCTTTCCCTAACTAATGAAGTTTAGTCCCCCATACTCTTTTATCATGGTCAGTATACATGGAATGATGTATTATATTAATGATGTGAGTATTTACACATGAAAAAATAGTCTCACTCGTCTTTAGCATCTAGGATCTCTGGCCTAATTCAACACATAAGCCTCCTAGCTTAAAATAACTTTCTCGCTAACCTATAAAACACAAGATATACACAAAAGACTCTCTGGGCTCAAAATCGAATGCACTTAATTTTGTTGTCCACGGTATATTGGAATGTGCACACTTCATCATTTTAGTGCACAGTACATGTGCGCACTATA
Organism: Picea engelmannii; assembly: GCA_009831015.1. NCBI lineage: Eukaryota > Viridiplantae > Streptophyta > Pinopsida > Pinales > Pinaceae > Picea > Picea engelmannii. Next base: position 1,104,479 of record ML778622.1, read on the forward strand.
CCATGGAAGGTGCATGTAAAATTATATCAACAACTCACCAACTTATAATCATTTTTACATTTACATTTACAATTTGGGGTTCAGCCTAGGGGTATTGCAATCCCCTTCCCTTATTTATGCATTGTCTCCAGTGCATTATATACCATTTAGCATTCAAATTATTTTAAAAACTCCAAGCTTTAACTATTGGAAGCTTGTTATCCATCTGGTGCTCTACGTTCCAGCACCAATTCTGGTATTCATACTACAGTTGGAAGTTAATTGCTTTATTCCATAGATTTCCTTCTAGGAATAATTCATCTCACTATTCCATTTTACACACCCTCTTTATGGTAGCTACCATGCCATAAGCATCTTTGGGTTGCCTCCTCCTCCTCCAAGCTCATGCATCCCTTCACTGCTACACAGTCCTTCAACGATCCATCTTTTCAAGGATTTCACATACAAAATGAGTGCTAACCCATTACCAGAACCCCACAAAGTTTGTACAATTATATGGCTTTAGTGTCCTAGATAGTAGTTGTTCTTTCCCATCATTCCAACTGTAATCAAGATTATCCCATCTACATCACACACATGTTGTTATCATGAGAGAGTGTTATAAAAATTCCATTTTAGAAATCAAATTAATTTCACAAGGAATTCGACTTTTCCCAAAATATGAAATTCTATTTCATAATTTTTCATCGTTGTTGCAATAATAGGATGTACTATTCCTTCTGTCTTTCATCAAGCACCATGTTGAATACCATTTTTCCTACAATGATTATATCTTGCATACAACCAATAAATTGTTAGTATTTCATGTACATCATATTTTAATTGCAATATGTACAAAAACCTTATGCAATGATCTTAGAATTTCCTACACCTAGCAATCCAATCACAATTACCAAACAGTTTATTATATAGAATGACTCATCATTCTATGCATATTGTTGTTCGCAATTGATAACAATAAGTTCATTATTTCAATTTTCCGAACAAATTTTTTTCCGTAGTCTCTATTCCTATGACTACCTGACTTGCAACTTTCCTGTTGCAATGTCTAACAGTTCCTGAAATGTTCTCATATCCATGAGTTAGCAACATTTTTGTCATTAGTATAATTGTTTCCATTCACAAACATATATAGATTCACTCACAAAATGCATTCAACAAATGCATTTAAGTATACAATTATCTCATGTATGAGTGTAACTCTGCCACTTACTAGGCATGAGTGGAAATCTCAATGAATATCTATTCAGTGCACCTTTGCATTGATTTTCAAAATGATATTTATCTAAGTCATGTATCTCACCATCCATAAATTGGAAATATGGCCAATGTCTTTACACATTCTCCACACACTTACCATTTCCTTCTCAATTATTTGGATGCATTCCTTTTCGACCCAAACACTACACCAAGAATAAAATTCTATGGTGTTCATAAGTGTTAGAAAAAAGGTTGTAGTCAAAGTTTTATTTAAAGGAAGGAATATCATTGGGTATTTGTGTGGTACATAACCTTTCTATATCCATACCTTTCCATATCCAACCATGTCTTGGTCTCATACATGACTAGCTTTCCTGGCATCATTCCTATAACAAATTCTCATCTTTTATTTCTTTGGTTATTACCTCATAACCAAATTAACATGGCATGCTACTATGTCAGTGTGTGCATTCAAAAGATAAAAATATTTGATAACTATAATAGACCTCTATCCTTTACCACACCTAGTGGTAATTTATTCATGTTAATGCACTTAAACAATACCATATTGTGTATTATAAAAATTCAATTTGGGGAAATTCTTACCTGAATTTCCCTTGGGAAATTATGCAAAATAATTTTAAAAGAGAAATACTTACCTGCATGGCTACCATTAAATGAGTTTAATGCTACATGATTAGTTGATGACATTAGAAGATCTCATGCCTCTTTATCAGTCCTATAATCAACATTCCAACTTTTTGTTGCTTCCTTCCATATTCAACAACATTATCAGCAACACTTGCAAACATGCAACATTCTCACTTTATGGTTGGCCCAAAAAGCCATAACATACTTGCTCCTACAGTAATTGCAACAACTTCTTTCCCCTGTATCACTTTTCCTTGTTTATCCCAGAAGTCTTCAATTCTTCTAGATTCCTGAATCTTCATGTGCTCTTCATTGTAACCATTGTGCATGATTATTTCTGACTTGAGCACTTTCTAGACAAATCACTCTTGGGTTCCTTTTCTTTTCCATCCAAAAACTAAACTGATATTAACATTTATCTATTATTTATTTCCTGGATCCATCAATCCCAACTCATACTTGGATGAATTATAATTCCAATCATGTTGTCTTATAGACTTTGGATCTTCAACATCCATTTACTTTTTAAAATGAATTGTTTTAGCTCTTCTTTGACTGAATACTTTAGTATTTGAGTTTTCTTCCACTCTTCTCTTCTCCTTGCCAACTATCTTCAAACTTGGCTTGCATAGCCAATCTCTTGGCATATTGTAAGGATGTGCATATGCCTCCTCTCGCTACATAGAATTAATTAAAGGTACTTAATAGTGATTTTAATTTACCGTCATAATTTCAAGTGATACTTCCACCCCCTGGAAATGTCACTCATGGATCTATGCCACTTCAGATGGATTATTTGTAGGCATCGTCTCTTTTTCACTCAAAACCATGCATAGAAACATTTTCTTCTTCATGGTTCCTTACTGACTCTCTACAAATATTCATTTCACTTTTAAGTCTTTCTTGGCCTTGACATCTCCATGCTATTGTGTAAATATCTTCATTACCTTTGGAATGCATCAACAATCCTATATTATTCTTTCTTTCCTTCTTGGAGTGTTGTCCTGCATTCCCATTAGATTGATATCTATATCATGATTTCTTCATCCATTATTCTAGAATAATCATGGACTTGCAACTACATATTATGCTGATATTAATTTTCAACATTCCACTATTATTTGGATCCCTCTGATCCAACTCCAACATGACCCAATTATATTTCCAATCATGGTTTTTGAGTAACCTTGGATAGTTAGCACCAACATCCTTCTTGAGGTACTTGATTTATCCCTTCCATATATGATCATATCAACACTTGGATTTACTTGATGACTATTTCTTTCTCATGTCTTGACCAATCAGATTTCAGCTGGCCGTGCATATTCCACTTCCATTATGCAATATTGATGCACCTATGCCTCAACTGACACTCCTTACTTATGTGCACCTTCATTTATTTACCCTTGAAGTGATTTCTTTCACACCATGCTTCCACTGCACACTCTGATAACCATAAGGGAAGCATTACTCTATAATTGCATATCTAATCTCTAGATAGGATGCACTGATAGTCAATTCCTTTTATACTAGATATGACTCTAATTTATTGTTTAATCTGTATATTGGTTTCTTTGCGAGTGAATGTAATTTTAACAGTTCATTCACTACATGATCTATTCCTTTTCCCAAATTCCATTTAGTACCTAACTAACATGACTGTACTTCTTGTAGTGGCTTCCCAAGACTTTATGGCTACACCCAAATGTTATAAGCAAAATCTGTCCGTAGGGACGGATCCGACCTATCTGGCCGTGAAGCCAGTTACAGCCCCTTTGGTAGCTCGGCACGAGGTAGAGACTACCCACACCTCAGGTGGTCCTTCGCCTGAGGCGGTAAAGAGGGGAAAGAAGAAAGGTGAAAGGCTTACAAGAAGTCATTCTCAGGACCACCCACCCTGGGTGTTATCCTTCCTTAGCTTCCTGGATGGCCAAAATGGCCAAGGGGGTGAAAATTATGGACAATGGGATGAAAACAAGCTCGCTGATTTTTAGGATAGCGAACTAAATAAAGTGGACAGTGAGTTGTTCACTTCCTTAAAGTGTTGGAAACTGTCCCAGAATGGGTCGTCGGGGTAACTCGATATCCTAGGTAAATAACGAATGAATGCTTTAAGTAAAAGGGTATGAAGCAAGGGTGAAAAGGGGGTTTAAAAGCTACAACCAAGTACCTTTAAATGGCTGCAAATTGCGAACAACAAGTTGTTAGAAGCTTTCAAGGCAAGGAAACAAGCCCAAAATGACTTGATATCCCCCGGGGTGACCCAGGAAGTGATATCGGAAGATTGTTAAATCAAAAAAGGGCTGTAAAAGTGGATGAACAGCTTTGTAACAAGCTATTACAGCTATGATATAAGGGAAAGTATTCACAACTTCAGTTTTGGTTCGTGAGTGAAAAGGTGGACTAACAAAAGGTTGACCTTAAAAGTATTTTATTGTTCAATTTTTGTTTTTATCACATGCCTTGGCCACAACATTGCTTTAAAGGTTATCCTGATCAGGCAAATACGTCCCGAAACTGTGCCAACCAGTATAAGAAGAGTAGTCCTAGCAGTCCACGGTGGTTAGGTTGAAGAGTGCCCCATGCAGTTCAGAGAAGTAGGGGTTAGCCACTTCTTGTCACTAGCGCTTTCGGGCTCCTAAAGCCGCTTCGATGGAAGAAGGATACCTGTGAAAAGGAAGAGGCTTAGGACCCCCCTAAAGAGGATTTTTGTTGAGCTTACCCAAGCAGAGTAGTATTCCAACCGAGCTAAGCTAATCAACTCCTTGACCGTGTGGTATTGAGGAAAGACCACTCGACTTATACTAACTAGAAAACTTCCAAGGGGCTCCTGATGAAGACTCCCTAACTTTGACTCTTAATATTCTATGAAATTGAAATTGCATAAAATGAAATACCAGACCATCCACGTGGCGAGGTCACGCCTTACTTTCACAAGTGTGCCTCCTGGTTACTGAAATTGAAATCTATCTTGAAACTATATACATAAAACAAGTAAATAGATAGGTGACATATACGTCACGGCTAGATAATATGTATATGTAAATATCTAAATAATATAAGTTTTTTGTTTTATGTGTATGGGGCGGACCCCTGAATTGTTTTCAAGTTTTTTTGTGCGGCGTTTTGCATGTATTTAGCTTGCTGATTTTGCATAGGCCCTTTTAGGGGCAGCCACCTGTAGATTAGTGAGCGGAAAGTGATACAATGAAAATATAGCAAGATTAGATCATTACAACATGATAATTACACCATTCAACCCAAAGGAATGGGTTGAGGCTCTTTGCGAACGACAAAGCCGCCATATGCATGAAAGCCCCAACTAACTCCTTGTATGGGGATTGGAAATTTAGTGTTTGAAAAATAAAAATGTGTGATGGTTATCTACACAAGTATTAACCAGATTTTTAACATGAATTCACAAGTTAAGCATTCAAACTACCTACACATATCAAACATATAAACATTGGTATGTGTATCAAAATTTTTTGGAGTGAGTGCAAGTGATAATTAAAGTGTATATGAGAGTGATTGGATAGGAAATACCGATTGAAATGTGTGTTTTTCTTCGCTTCCCTGCTGGCCCCTTTGCCTCAAACAGGTCTCTAGGTGGTCCCCAACTGCTTAAGAGAAGCAAAGTGGGTGACCGGTTGTATCCTTGCAGGCAAACAACGAAATTTTAGTATTTATGTATGGAAAAACTGAAATAAACATAACAGAAAATTACACATAAGAAATATATAACAACCAACTAAGATGGCTATCCCGTGGGGGGAAATTGACCAAGATGATTGATTTTCCTGTTTGGGACAACAAGGTTAATGGTAAGAAAAATAACAAAAATATACATGAATGAAAAGATAAAGAAAACAAGTATGGACAGCCAGCTATGAGGTCTATTTAAGGGTTCTCCTAAGGGGCCCTAGGACTCCCAGCCACTAGCTAAGGCTGAAAACAATTGAATACTTCAGAAAATCTGCACTAAAACACATTAAACAAGTTAAACCAAGTTGTTAGAAAATGAAAGTAAGCAAGTTAAACCCAAGGAAGCAACAACAAACACCTAGCTAACCAATCCCTCCTGGAGATAGCTAACATAACAAGCATTTACCCCTACACCTCAACCCTTAACCAACAAGTGACACATGCAAGAACTAAAATTCAACAAGTATCACACACACAAAAGAGTCTTACAAATTTCAGCATAGCTTTGTTACTATATTCATCCTCCCCTTTTTTACAATGCCAACCCTCTTATTTATAAAGGAGAGGTGAAGGCTTAGGGTTAGGTCACAAGACACTTGTCACTTTTGGAAAAGTGACAAGTGGACCAACCCTAAAGTATTTTTGTCTTTTTTACAAAAAGTAACATTATCCAAAAAAGGGAACCTTATCCAAAAAGGGAATCAAATCAGATTTGACTTGACCCTTCAATTACATAATAATTACATGCCAAAAGTAAATCATACGAGAGTTCATATTACAAAAAGTCATTTTCCATAAAATGAAAAATCTTGATATGCCACATCACCATTTTCCTTGGGATTTGTGCCATCCCAAATGCTCTTTGATTGCTTCCATGTTTTGCAGCTATAGGTGATGTGTTTCAGGACAATATCCGACCATCCATGGCTACCGGATTCACCGGAATGAAGGCCCAAGCTGTGGGGAATTGTTGAGTTGCTTTGGAGGGCAAGGGGAATTCGGGCTTTGGTCATTGTAACTAAGAAAATTCCTGTTGTTCGGGCACTTTTTAGACCTAATTATTCCCCCCCTTTGCTACCTATAAGTTTCCCTGTGAGCTGGCTAAAACATGGTCTTGATTTGGGCTTGTTTCGACAAGAGGAACTCTTAAATCTAAACTTTGAGAGGCTCTTCCTCTATACCAAATAGCTACAAATCTATTCTTTACTATTCCCATTCTGTAGCTCTATCTGCTACCTTTCCGCTGCCTTTCATTTGGCACAAATCTGACTCCGGATGAGTGAGATATGGCCCCGGGAAGGTATGCGGATGGAGCCGGCCAATAGACTAATCAGGGAAAGGATTTGAAGTTGGGGTAAAATTCTGGGTTGGACACTAGAATTGATAGGCTGCTACAGGCTTATATACCTGTAGCTAAAATGGGTCTCCCTCACCAGGCCCAATTTGACCTCGGAGGACCCCAATTAGGCCTCTCCCCAGTGCATGCTTGTAGGGCCAAAATTGAGTTCCTGTCGCTCTGAGACATGCCACTGCAAATCTGGGCTGAATTTGCTGAGGTGAATGGCATGGGTGTATTATAGACTTTGCCCCGGTCATTTTGACTATTCACGGGTGAAAATCCGCCTCTGTATGGCGAAGTTATAGAATTAAAAGGTCAATGACCCTTGGGGGGGGGGTTTAAATTTTAACCTATAGTTTGGAACCCAAATAAAATTTTATTTAAAATTTTATTTATATTTTAATTAAACATCATAAAATATTTAAAAATTAATTTAATTACAAATATAAAATATATCTATAACTAAACTAAAATTCAAATTAAATGTAATATAAAATTAAAATTAAAATAAAACTAAACTTAAAATTTAAACAAATATTAAAATGAAACCCCCTCCACCCGTTAGCCCCTGATCGGCCATGTGACCAAACCAAGAGCCAAAGGAGGAGCCCACGGGCATGGACGCATAGATGGGGGAGGAGCTAGGAAGTGTGGGGAGGTCATGTGGGAGAGAGAGGTAGAGGGTGTGGAGAGAGGAGAAGGAGGGACATCGCGCAAAGGTGGAAGAAAGGAGGAGGTGGCTGTGGGAGGTGAGGCTACATGGGCTGTGGGAGGTGTGGTGGTGAAAGAGGCATCCATGCGCAGGGATTTGGGGAAGGAATCAGTGGAGAGTGCATGCATGAGGGTAGAGGAGTGGGCCGAAATGGGGGTACAGCGGGAGAGGGACGAGAGGAAGGAGGATGGAGAGACCTGCGCATGAAGGGAATGGAGGAGGCCGAGTTGGTGGTGTTGGGGGGAGTGGAAAGAGAGGGATGAGAGGGGACTGCATGTGAAGGGACCACATGCAGAGATGAAGGGAGAAACATAGGAGGAGGAAGAAAGGAGGAGATGGCTGAGTTGCAGAGGTGGTGGTGGTGGCGCCTAGGTGGTGGACGGGTGGCCAGTCACTGTTGAAAAATTAAAATTGAAAACATTAGGCAAAGTGGGTTTTTCACTAGCAGAATGGAGGGGAGGTTTTGGGTTCAAACCCCCTACCCTCCACTTGGATTTCTGGGTAGTTCTTTGAGGGTTTTTGGGCAAAGTAAAAAGGGAGGGATGCGGTTCAAAGCCCAGGGCTTCCCAGTGACCTGCCCAGGCCTGCAACCTCCAATAGATAGCTTCACAATTCAAAATTTAAAGGAGCCATGGAGGCTTGGGCCTGGTGCCCAAGAGGGGTTCGAATCCCTTCTCCTTTGCATCTTTCATCATACATACAATCTGAATGAACTGAGCCACTAACAATCAGACTGAACCAGTAAGCAATATCACCATTGAAATAGGAAAACAAACACCAATTTCTTCTTGCAGGATCTCAAAATAACCAGCAACATTTTTTATTGGTTTTTTGGAAATGACATTAATGGATTACCTGGCTAACTGTTTGGAGATGGAAGCATGGAAGTTGGCTGCCCATTGCTGAGTTGTTGTTGCTGTCAAAAACCTCTCCCTGCTGCCATGAACTGTTGTTGCAGAGCTCTCCCCCCTCTGGCCAGACTGTCAAAATGGCTTGAGAGAGGGGAGAAGGGGGGTTTTGTTTTTTTTCATTTTAAAAAAAAAAAGAACCAATTTTCCCCAAATTGCATGAGGCTACGTGCCCACTCTCCAAATTTCCAATTTTTCTGAAAATATTTAATAAAATATTTTATTAATTTTTTAATATTTTTGGAAATATGTGCAAGTCAAAGTCAAATGACTTTGACTTTGACTTTGACTCTGCTGCAGCTGACTCAGCCCAAAAATGTTGACTGGAGAGACGGAGTCGGAATAGGATGCAAGTCACATCATTGGAAAGGTCTTGATGAGTACATCAGGAATATGTCATCACCAACTTGAGATAATGCCACCTTAGCCCTCAAATTCGGCCCGAAACAGTGGCCACTTAAAACCCCTGACTTGTTGGTGGGACCACATGACACCTAATCTTGTGAAAGGTGCCAAATTGTCATACGATATCCAATCGAGGAAAATGAGGTACCTTCGGAAAGGTATCGACGAGTAATTCGATGAGGTGACAATATATTTTTGTGCCGAGGTCATTTATGACTGTATTAGCTGCTATGAAACCCTGTCATGCGAGTTGGTGGACCCCTTTTTGCCTAAAATTATTGACCAACTTGTGACAGCTCTAACCAGGCCATCTGAAGTCAGAATAAGGCAAATGAGACGTCGTTGGAAAGGTGTATGAGTCTATTATAGTGTGGCATCACGAAATATCTGATTTATAACTATTTACCAACAAATTTTAAACCATGAATCACTGCAATCAATTTGGTGTCCAAAAATGGTCATAAACTTGCGAAAGCTCGTTCTTACCAACCGGGGGTCGAAACCAAGCACGGGATATACCGTTGGAAAGGTCTCGCACTGTGCTACACCATGTCTAGGTTTTATTTTCCATTTGATACCATAATATGAACAGAATTATACCAGGAATTCACGGCTATTGGTTTTGGTTGTTCAGGTGACATTCACTTTGCCTACCTCGTATGGGATCATACTGACTTGGAATCAAGCTCATGATAGCTCGTTGAAAAGCTTGTCCCAATCCCTACCACTTGGAAGTTTTTTATTCCCTAAATCGAATAGCCTTGACATGAGGAAGAAATTTCATGGGAAGGACCACAAATCCCTGAAAGCAACCAACTGATACTCTTTCAAGAAGAGAGGCCATAGTAACTATGACCCCCGCCACTGTCTTTGATTGGAACCATAGCATCAAGGGGAGTTTATGGAGAATTAAATGTGTAAAACACCATGTTGATCCCAGAGCATATTTTTGGGACAACATTCTTGGTGTCGGAGGGGAAATGCTTTCCAAAGCATGTCGAACAATGGGATCACCCGCGTGAGAGGAGGGAATACTTGGTGGAAATTCATACTTTCAAAGTGACATATTTGGTTGAGGGGGGAATTCAACTGTAGTATAAGGACCATTTTTCACATTAGGGATAACTAAAGAATGAAAGTGGTGCAATAAATATATACAATAGAATTTATACTAATATTCACATAAGATGGAAGAATGGGAATAATGAGCCGGGTTTTGTTGACCAATGTGGCCCAAGTGACATAGGTCCCTCACCCAGATTATGGCTTAACTGTGAGAATCAAGGCTTAAGGTGAACTTTGTCCCAACACAAAGTCTCATGCATACCTTCGATTCTCAACACACAGACAAGCAAACAGGAATCTTTTGAAATCAACGACTCACCGGAGGAAAATTAGCAAGCAAACCAATCAAACAAGGGAATAAAGAAATATAAAAAACTTGTGGCAGTAGATGATGAAATCTCAAGTGCTCATAAGTGATGGAACTTTGTAGGAAATCGACCATTGCTTGGAGAGATCAGATTGTAAGTGGTCAGGTAAAGTGCAGTTGCAATCACATAGCTATGTAAGCCATCATGCCATCATGGTTTTTAGCTTCACGAGAGAATGATATGTTATCTCCTTAGACTTTCCCTGCTAACTTTCATGAACTAACAACTAGAATTACACCCATTTAAGATGACTTTAAGACAAAGTTTCCCAAAATGTCAAGTATGGTAAAAGAGATTCTAGAAATCCAGTATTTCCACGCAACCACCCAATAATAAAGACAATATCCTTCATATTGAACACTAGAAAAACCCAAAAGAAGGCAACCTACAACTTAAAATGGAAAAGACCAACCCATGGAAGAAACAAAGAAGGGATTATACTCCAAAACTGGAACTAAGGGAAAAAGGGCTTAAGACTGAAACCATGGGGAAATGTACAAACATGAAAAGGTAACAATAAATACACACAAGAAAGAGAATCAATAAAATTGAATAGATACAAACCAGAAAAGAATGAATGGTGACTTATGTACAAGATGACGAGGCCTCTCAGGAATAAAAGAACTTTATGTGATGACCATTCACGGGGAATTGAAGTGGTTTGCCATCCAAGGTTTTTAATCTGAAAGCATTTGTCCCTAAGACCTCGTAGACTGTGTAAGGACCCAACCATAATGAATCAAACTTGTGATGTTTGGATGGGGCCTCATGTGCTTTGTCCCATAATAAAATATCATCTCCTACTTTGTAATTTACCATTGTGGCTCTTTTATCGAAGGAATGTTTAACAATGTATTGCTTCTTTTGGAAGTGTTGGAATGCGTCCTTTCTTACATCTTCTAATTTGAGGTGTGTGTCTAAACGATTTTGTAAGGGTTGGAAATCATCTTCTGCCTCAACAATAGCCAACCTCAAGGCTAGAATTTGTAAGTGAACAGGCAGGACAGCAAGAGCACCATACACCAGAGTGTAAGGACTTTGACCCATTGTTGTCTTTGGAGTTATACGATCAACCCATAAATCAAAGTTTAACTTTGTGTGCCAATCATGCTTGTTATCCTTAACTGTCCTCTTAAGGATCCAAATCACGTTTTTATTCATTGATTCAGCCAAACCATTACCTTGGGGGTAATAGGTGGAAGATCGAAAAATTTGGATACTGTATGTAACACCAAGGTGTAACATGACATCAGACATGAAAGTTGATCCATTATCAGTTAATATCTTGGCAGGGGTCCCAAAATGGGATAAAATGTTACGTTCAACGAATTCTACCACCTGTTGACTCGTAGCATTCCTAAGAGCGATTGCTTCAGCCCACTTTGTAAAGTAGTCTGTGGTTGTTAAGATGAATACATGACCAACACTGGACGGCGGTGAAATCGGTCCAATAAAGTCCATGCCCCATCTTGCGAAAGGGACTTGGACTTCAATAGGTCTAAGAGGTAAGGTAGCCAACTTTTGCTTCCCAGTGAAGCGTTGGCAAGCTTCGCATTTCCGAACAAGTAAATGGGCATCTTTGTGGAGTGAAGGCCAAAAGTAACCTGGATGTAGAACTTTCACTGTAGTGGTTTTGGCTGAAAAGTGACCTACACAAACCCCAGAATGGCATTGTTCAAGTGCCATTTGGGCTTGATCAGGAGTTAAGCATCGTGACAAGACCCCATCAAGGTTTCTTCGGTAAAGGATTTGACCTTGTAAAACATATTGGACAATTTGTAAATGAAGTGTTCGTTTGGCTTTAGTATCCATGTCCGGTGGGCACACACCATTGATCAGGAAATATATGATAGGTCTGTACCATGGTTGTGAGGCTAACTCAATTTCGTTAACCAGTTCTTCGAAAGAAATCAAGTCATCTACTTGAGGTGGTTCAACTATGACCGAGGGATGGGATTGGGTTAGCAATCCATCCAACCCTGTTCCCCTAATGGTTTTCCTTGTCTTAATTTCCAAGTCATACTCTTGCATACACATGATCCATTTGGACCACTTACTATGCAATTCAGTTTGATTCAAAGTGGTGACTAAGAGAGATGTAGGCACAAAAACATGAACTTTATGGCCTTGGATGTAATGTTGAACTTGTTCCAATGCTTTATACAAGGAATAACCATGTTTCTCCAGTGGAGAATAATTCAGTTGGTGGGGTTTCAAATTTTGGCTCATGAAGGCAATTGGCCTAAGATTTTCCTCATGGTCCTTTTGCAGCAAGATTGCAGAAATTGTCTCCTCTGACGAATTAGTGTACATGACAAAGTATTTAGAGGGATTAGGACTGACTAACAGAGGGGCAAAAGCAATGGCTTGCTTAATGGATTCAAAATCTTGACGGGTAGGTGGGTCCCATTTGAACCGAATGTCTTTCTTCATAAGCTGATTTAGAGGTTTAACTACTTGAGCAAAATCAGGAATGAAGCATCTCAAGAAATTTATCTTCCCAAAGAAATATTGCATTTCCTTTTTATTGGTAGGTAAGGGCAGCCTTTGGATTGCTACCACTCTCCCAGGATCAACTTTTACACCTTCTCGAGAGACGATGTGACCCAAAAATTTTCCCTCCATAACACTCAAAATGGTCTTCTTAGGATTTAAAGATATCCCAAACCTACGACATCTAATGAGAACCTGCCTAAGGTGATCAAAATGACTACCATGTTCTTTGGAAAAGACTGTGAGGTCGTCGAAGTAAACAACAATAACCTTACCCAATAATCCTTTGAAAGAAATCGCCATGGCACGTTGAAAGGTGTTCCCAGCATTAATCAATCCAAAAGGCATCTTGTTATATGCATATGTGCCCCAACGAGTGGTGAAGGTGGTTTTATGACTATCAGAAGGAATGAGGGCTATCTGATTGTAACTTGAGAAGTCATCTAAAAGGGACATCATTTGAGACCCAGAGACTTGTTGGAGAATCTCTTCCATAGGTGGGACGAGGTAGTTGTCTTTTAGGGACACTCTATTCAAATGTCGAAAGTCGACACAGAAATGAATATTGCCATTTTTCTTCCTAACCGGAACCAAATTAGATACTCATTGTGAGTAACGAACATGGTAAATGATCCCGGATGCCTCCATCTTATCCAATTCAACTTTAATTGTTTGTTCCAAAGCCAAGTTGTTTTTTCTCTACCTCTGTCTGTAAGGTTTCGAATCAGGGATTATGGGTATGGCATGGACTATATCCTGCATATCGAAAACCTTGAGGTCTTGATAGGACCAAGCGAAAACACCTTTGAATTCTGTCAAGAGTCCCGTGACTTGAGCGACCTCAGAAGGGGAACACTACGCACCTATATAGACCAGTTTTGGATCTTTCTCACTTCCCAGGTTAATAGGTATGGCTTCTCGCACCTTCCTAATAGATTCGCTATCAATACTAGTCACAAAAGTAGTGGCATCATCAGAATCAAACATGGATTCCAATGCTGAAAAACCAGGGGGGATCTTATTTGTCTTTAATTGAATTATGTTCCCTATTTCCTCTTCCAACTCATGGTTGATATGTAAATCTTCAAACTCGTCCTTGTTTTGAAGGAATCTACAGATTTGTTCATCAGTATCAAAAACTTGCCAAGAATTGACATTATCCGGTAATGCAGGCCTATGTAAAATTTGGACTTGTATATCTTCAACAGACCTTACAAAATTTGAGGAGAAACAAGAACTAGCCAAGGCCAAAGTATCAGCTATGTGGTTTGCGGCCTTAGGCACAACTTGAATGTTGAAAGATAAGAACTTCTCAATAAGTTCCTTATCCCTCCGGTGGTATTGTTTGAGTCATGGGTTGTGAACTTCATATTTACCTGTAATTTGATTCACAACCAATTCAGAATCCCCACTCACCAATAAATGGCATATTCCTAAGCCTAAGGCATTTTGGAGGCCTTGAACTAAGGCTTCATATTCAGCTATATTATTAGTGTTAGGGAATTCTAACCGAAAAGAGAAAGGAATTGTGTTTCCCTTGGAATCACACAAAAGGACACTAGCCCCAGATCCATTCTTGGATTTAGCACCATCAAAATCCATACTCCACACCATTTCCTCCAACTTAGAAGGAGGGACATGTACATCTTCCTCAGATAATATAGCGTAAGTACCCATACCTGTATCTTGAAAAGACATTGTTTTGTATTATAGGAAGCAGGTACAACCTGCTCTCGGTACTTTGGTTCCCTCTTAATAACTACTTCAACACCTTTATGAGGAAAGGTGAAGTGGGTCCCCCCCATGAAGTAATGACCCTTTTTTACTTTGGTGGACCACTCTCTCCCTAAAATCATGTCATATGCTTCAGGTATATCTTCTACGATGAAGTTTATGAGCATGCTCACCTCTAGGGCTTGGTCGTAAGCTATGGATAAGTCTTTAATGTAACCGATGGTTTCTACAATCCTAGAATCCAAAGGTAATAGGTCTTTACATGGGCCTGTGCATTCAAGACCCAGTCTTCTCATGACTCTCAAAGGAAAAACATTGTGCCTCACTCCTGTGTCAGTGACATACTTATGGAGCACAAAATAAAAAATCAAAACTGAGATATAGAAAGGAGGAATGCCAGGGTCTAAATCGATAACATTGTATGCTTCCCTAGGTTGAGAAGTGGACTCTTTGGAAAGAGGAAGTCTCTATTCTATTCATGGAGTAAAGGGTGATTGTAGAACACATGAAAGGTTTTCAAACTGAGTGGGTACTCTAAGAGCATCTAATAATGTCATGTGGGTGGGAACCTTCGCTAGATCTTCAATGACGTTGTAAGGTATCGGTGTTGGGAAACAAGGCGGTGGATTATTAGGCAAGTTTACCTTGTTTGGGGTCCAGGGAACCCTGTTCCTTGTAGGGGAAGGTAATCTACCATTCACGGGAAGTTTTCCCTTTTCATTTTCCTTGGGGTTGCTTTTGTCTTCTTCCACCCCTTGCGGAGTGGTTTTAGGGGCCTAGCTCCTAGTCTCTACAGGAAAGCTTCCGAAAGAAAGAATATCGTCATCATAGGGGATAGAGTCTTCCATGTTAACTTGGTCATTTTGGGAGGTGGAAGCAAGTTTGTTTTTTACTGGAGGTAAAGGTGCTTTTCCGCTTTTAGACAATTCCACGTGACGTGTATATGCATAACAATAATCAAGGTCAAGGAAGTCTTGGAAAAAGTGACACCAATCCACTTCAGCAGCATGGGGCCTAGGAGTAGGAGTAGGAGAGAAAGGAGGTATTGGCCTTGGAACGGCAAAAAACTGCATGTCATTCACCTTTCGATTAAGAGAAAGTATTTGGTTGTTAATGTTCATTAACAACTTGAGTGTTTCTGAATTTTCCCTTTCTTCAATCCTTGAAGCTTGGACAGGTGGAGGTTCATACCGAGGACCCTCATTTCAAGGTAGATCATTCCTAGGTATCTCGTTAAAATGAGACTGCGCTAAAGGTGAAGGAATCATATCGGATTCCTCCATGTTTCTTTCAATTTCCAGGGCGCTAGTCTTGGCCGCATCTAAAGTTTGCGTTGATTTATCTTTTAATATGTATTTTACATTCGGATTCATGGAGGTCATGTAATAATGGAATAAATTGTTCCCAAATGGTTGGGAAGTGGTTGGGATCCTATTTGAGGTCGAGGTAAAGTTTTGATTAAAATTTCGTATTTGCTCACCTTCATGGATGGAGATGGTCATGAAATCCCTGAGCATGGAAGCCACATCATCTGCCCCTTGGAAATGTTTCTTGAATTCTTGGATCATAGTGTCCCAATCTGGGATACTATCATTAGGAATCAAGTGATACCATCTCGTTGCTTCACCTTCGAAGGTTCTCACAAAAAGTCTAATGATGACATCGGGAATTGTTATGTCCATAAGCGCTAAGGCATCATAAAAGTTTTGTATATGTTCTTCAACACTCAAAGTACCAATGCCACTAAACTTGGGAAGTATATTTGGGGCATCCGCAGGTATGTCATGAAGAGGTCTGGACAAACTCAAAGGAGTGTCGGGTTGCCATGGCATTGCCATCGGGACAACTATGGGCTGAACAACAACAATTGTTGAAATGATGGGAGAAACAACTTCAGGATTAGTAACTATTGTTGGATTAACTAAAGTTTGCTTTAGTAAGGGGCTTTGAATAGGAGAAGAGGAAGAGGGTGACTCATCTCTCACTGCAGAGGTAACAAGTTTCCCTGGTTTCCCAGGTGTATGTGTCTCACTACTTGTTTTCTTTCGCGAACTTTGCCTTCTTGTAACCCTGGGGGACACTATTTCCCTAGTCTTAGGATACTTGTGCCCTGCCAGCTTGCAAGGGGCCAAGTAAGTACTTTGAGTACAAGGGGTGTGTCACGGATGATCCTACTCTTTCTAACACGATGTAAAATAACCCAACTAAAATGAACCTTTGTTTCCTTGTTCTTCTCGAAGTGGAAGGTAAGGTATGACAGACTTATAACTTCTCACATGAGTTCGAACAAGTGAGATCGAAGACTGACCAAGTAAAAGGAAAGGAAAAATCGATGGTATTTATAACTCCTAGGTGCAATGGAAATTGCAAGGAAACTAAACTATGATGTGTACCAAAGAAAATTCCAAAGGGTCACTGAAAGATCTTGCCCAAAGTTTGTCAACAAGTAGGAAAAGGACCAGAAAGAATTTGGGTCCAATGTTTAGTACAAACTTGGGATACAAGCAAATTTAAAGAGGTTTGCAAGCTCCCCAGTGGAGTTGCCAGAAAAGGGCGGGTGTTATAAGCAAAATCTGTCCGTAGGGACGGATCCGACCTAGCCAACCATGAAGTCGGTTACAGCCCCTTTGGTAGCTCGACATGAGGCAGAGACTACCCGCACCTCAGGTGGTCCTTCACCTGAGGCGGTAAAGAGGGGGAAGAAGAAAGGTGAAAGGCTTACAAGAAGTTGTTCTCAGGACCACCCACCCTGGGTGTTATCCTTCCTTAGCTTCCTGGATGGCCAAAATGGCCTAGGGGGGTGAAAATTATGGACAACGGGACAAAAATGAGCTCGCTGATTTTTAGGACAGCGAACTAAATAAAGTGGAAAGCGATCTATTCACTTCCTTAAAGTGTTGGAAACTGTCCCAGAATGGGTCATCGGGGTAACTCGGTATCCTAGGTAAATAACCAATGAATGTTGTAAGTAAAAGGGTATGAAACAAGGGTGAAAAGGGGGTTTAAAAGCTACAACCAAGTACCTTTAAATGTCTGTAAATTGTGAACAACAAGCTGTTCGAAGCTTTCAAGGCAAGGAAACAAGCCCAAAATGACTTGATATCCCCCGGGGTGACCTAGGAAGTGATCTTGGAAGATTGTTAAATCAAAAAAGGGCTGTAAAAGTGGATGAACAACTTTGTAACAAGCTATTACAGCTATGATATAAGGAAAAGTATTCACAACTTCAGTTTTGGTTCATGAGTGAAAAGGTGGACTGACAAAAAGTTGACTTTAAAAGTATTTTATTGGTCAATTTTTGTTTTTATCACATGCCTTGGCCACCACACTGCTTTAAAAGTTATCTCGATCAGGCAAACACATCCAAAAACTGTGCCAACTAGTATAAGAAGAGTAGTCCTAGCAGTCCACGGTGGTTAGGTTGAAGAGTGCCCCATGCAGTTCAGAGAAGTAGGGGTTAGCCACTTCTTGTCACTAGCGCTTTCGGGCTCCTAAAGCCGCTTCGATGGAAAAAGGATACCTGTGAAAAGGAAGAGGCTTAGGACCCCCCTAAAGAGGATTTTTGTTGAGCTTACCCAAGTAGAGTAGTATTCCAACCGATCTAAGCTAATCAACTCCTTGACCATGTGGTATTGAGGAAAAACCACTCGACTTATACTAACTAGACAACTTCCGAGGGGTTGCTGATGAAGACTCCCTGGCTTTGACTCTTAATATTCTATGAAATTGAAATTGCATAAAATGAAATACTAGACCATCCATGTGGTGAGGTCATGCCTTGATTTCACAAGTGTGCCTCCTGGTTACTGAAATTGAAATCTATCTTGAAACTATATACATAAAACAAGTAAATATATAGGTGACATATACATCACAGCTAGATAATATGTATATGTAAATATCTAAATAATATAAGTTTTTTGTTTTATGTGTATGGGGCGGACCCCTGAATTGTTTTCAAGTTTTTTTGTGTGGCGTTTTGCATGTATTTAGCTTGTTGATTTTGCATAGGCCCTTTTAGGGGCAGCCACCTATAGATTAGTGAGCGAAAAGTGATACAAAGAAAATATAGCAAGATTAGATAATTACAACATGATAATTACACCATTCAACCTAAAAGAATGGGTTGAGGCTCTTTGCGAACGACAAAGCTGCCATATTCATGAAAGCCCCAACTAATTCCTTGTATGGGGATTGGAAATTTAGTGTTTGAAAAATAAAAATGTGTGATGGTTATCTACACAAGTATTAACCAGAGTTTTAACATAAATTCACAAGTTAAGCATTCAAACTACGTACACAAATCAAACATATAAACATTGGTATGTGTATCAGAAATTTTTGGAGTGAGTGCAAGTGATAATTAAAGTGTATATGAGAGTGATTGGATAGGATTTACCGATTGAAATGTGTGTTTTTCTTTGCTGCCCTGCTGGCCCCTTTGCCTTAAACAGGTCTCTAGGTGGTCCCCAACCGCTTAAGAGAAGCAGAGTGGGTGACCAGTTGTATCCTTGCATGCAAACATTGAAATTTTAGTATTTATGTATGGAAAAACTGAAATAAACATAACAGAAAATTACACATAAGAAATATATAACAGCCAACTAAGATGGTTGTCCCGTGGGGGGAAATTGACCAAGATGATTGATTTTCCTGTTTGTGACAACAAGGTTAATGGTAAGAAAACATAACAGAAATATACATGAATGAAAAGATAAAGAAAACAAGTATGGACAGCCAGCTATGAGATCTATTTAAGGGTTCTCCTAAGGGGCCCTAGGACTCCCAGCCACTAGCTAAGGCTGAAAACAATTGAATACTTCAAAAAATCTGCACTAAAACACATTAAACAAGTTAAACCAAGTTGTTAGAAAATGAAAGTAAGCAAGTTAAACCCAAGGAAGCAACAACAAACACCTAGCTAACCAATCCTTCCTGGAGATAGCTAACATAACAAGCATTTACCCCTACCCCTCAAACCTTAACCAACAGGTGACACATCCAAGAACTAAAATTCAACAAGTATCACACACATAAAAGAGTCTTATAAATTTCAGCAGAGCTTTGTTACTATATTCATCCTCCCCTTTTTTACAATGCCAACCTTCTTATTTATAAAGGAGAGGTGAAGGCTTAGGGTTAGGTCACAAGACACTTGTCACTTTTGGAAAAGTGACAAGTGGACCAACGCTAAAGTATTTTTGTCTTTTTTACAAAAAGTAACCTTATCCAAAAAAGGGAACCTTATCCAAAAAGGGAATCAAATCAGATTTGACTTGACCCTTCAATTACATAATAATTACATGCCAAAAGTAAATCATACGAGAGTTTATATTACAAAAAGTCATTTTCCATAAAATGACAAAGCTTGATATGCCACATCACCATTTGCCTTGGGATTTGTGCCATCCCAAATGCTCTTTGATTGCTACCATGTTTTGCAGCTGTAGGTGATGTGTTTCAGGAGAGTATCCAACCATCCATGGCTACTGGATTCACCGGATTGAAGGCCCAAGGTGTGGGGAATTGTTGAGTTGCTTTGCAAGGCAAGGGGACTTCGAGCTTTGGTCGTTGTAAGTAAGGAAATGCCCATTGCTTAGGCACTTTTCAGACCTGATTATGCCCCCCCTTTGCTACCTATAAGTTTCCCTGTGAGCTAGCTAAAACATGGCCTTGATTTGGGCTTGTTTCGACAAGAGGACCTCTTGGATATGAACTTTGAGAGGCTCTTCCTTTGTACCAAATAGCCACAAATCTATTCTCTACTATTCACATGCTGTATCTTTGTCTACTACCTTTCGATTGCCTTTCGTTTGGTGCAAATCCAACTCCGGATGAGTGAGATGTGGCCCCGGGAAGGTATGCGGATGGAGCTGACGAATAGACTGATCAAGGAAAGGATTTGAAGTTGGGGTAAAATTATGGGTTGGACACTAAAATTGATAGGCTACTACAGGCTTGTATACCTATACTGAAATGGGTCTCCCTCACTAGGCCCAATTTGACCTCGGAGGCCCCCAATTAGGCCTCTCCCCGGTGCATGATTGTAGGACCAAAATTGAGTTCCTGTCGCTCTAAGACATGTCACTAAAAATTTGGGCTGAATTTTCTCAGGTGAATGGCATGGGTGTATTCTAGACTTCGCCCTAGTCATTTTGACTATTCACGGGTGAAAATCTGCCTCCGTATGGCGAAGTTATAGAATTAAAAGGTCAATGACCCTTAGCAGGGGGGATTTAAAATTTTAACCTATAGTTTGGAACCCAAATAAAATTTTATTTATATTTTAATTAAACATCATAAAATATTTAAAAATTAATTTAATTACAAATATAAAATATATCTATAACTAAACTAAAATTAAAATTAAATATAATATAAAATTAAAATTAAAATAAAACCAAACTTAAAATTTAAACAAATATTAAAATGAAACCCCCACCACCCGTCAGCCCCTGGTCGGCCATGTGAACAAACCAAGATCCAAAGGAGGAGCCCACAGGCATGGAGGAGGTGGCTGGTGGCTGGGTTTCACGCACGCATAGATGGGGGAGGAGCTAGGAAGTGTGGGGAGGCCGCGTGGGAGAGAGTGGTAGAGGGTGTGGGGAGAGGAGGAGGAGGGACAACGCGCAGAGGTGGAAGAAAGGAGGAGGTGGCTGTGGAAGGTGAGGCTGCGTGGGTTGTGGGAGGTGCGGTGGTGAAAGAGGCAACCATGCGCAGGGGTTTGGGGAAGGAATGAGTGGAGAGTGTGCACAGGAGGGTAGAGGAGTGGGCCGAAATGGGGGTGCAGCGGGAGAGGGACGAGAGGAAGGAGGATGGAGAGACCTGCACGTGAAGGGAATGGAGGAGGTTGAGGTGGTGGTGCTAGCGGGAGGGGAAAGAGAGGGATGAGAGGGGACTATGCGTGAAGGGACCGTGCATAGAGATGAAGGGAACAACGCAGGAGGAGGAAGAAAGGAGGAGGTGGCTGAGTTGCAGAGGTGGTGGTGGCGGCGCCCAGGTGGTGGACGGGTGGCCAATTACTGTTTAAAAATTAAAATCAAAAACATTAGGCAAAGTGGGTTTTTCACTAGTAGAATGGAGGGGAGGTTTTGGGTTCAAACCATCTGCCCTCCACTTGGATTTTTGGGTAGTTCTTTGAGGTTTTTTGGACAAAGGAAAAATGAAGGGCTGGGGTTCAAAGCCCAGGGCTTCCCAGTGACCTTCTCAGGCCTGCAACCTCCAATAGATAGATTTACAATTCAAAATTTAAAGGAGCCATGGAGGCTTGGGTGTGGTGCCCAAGAGGGGTTCAAATCCCCTCTCCTTTGCATCTTAGATCACACATACAATCTGAATGAACTGAGCCACTAACAATTAGACTGAACCAGTAAGCAATATCACCATTGAAACATGCAAACAAACACCAATTTCTTCTTGCAGGATCTCAAAATAACCAGCAACACTTTTTATTGGTTTTTTGGAAATGGCATTAATGGATTACCTGGACAACTATTTGGAGATGGCAGCATGGAAATTGGCTGCCCATTGCTGAGTTGTTGCTTCTTTCAAAAACCTCCCCCTGTTGCCATGAACTGTTGTTACAGATCTCTCCCCCCTCTGGCCAAACTGTCAAAATGGCTTGGGAGAGGGGAGAAGGAGGGTTTTGTTTTTCTTCAAATTTAAAAAAAAAAATAATAATTTTCCCCAAATTGCATGAGGCTATGTGCCCACTCTCCAAATTTCCAATTTTTCTGAAAATATTTAATAAAATATTTTATTAATTTTTTAATATTTTTGGAAATATGTGCAAGTCAAAGTTTGACTTTGGCTTTGACTTTGACTCTACTGCAGCTGACTCAGCCCAAAAATGTTGACTAGAGAGACGGAGTCGGAATCAGACGCAAGTCACACAATATGTCATCACCAACTTGAGATAATGCCACCTCAGCCCTCAAATTCAGCCCGGAACAATGGCCACTTAAAACCCCTGACTTGTTGGTGGGCCCACATGACACCTAATATTGCGAAAGGTCCCAAATCGTCATACGATATCCAATCGAGGCAAATGAGGTACCATCGGAAAGGTATCGATGATTAATTCAACAAGGTGGCAATATATGTTTGTGCAGGGGTCATTTATGACTGTCTTAGCTGCTATGAAACCCTGTCATGCGAGCTGGTGGACCCTTTTTTGCCTAAAATTATTTACCAACTTGTGACAGCTCTAACCAGGCCATCTGAAGTCAAAATGAGGAAAATGAGATGTCGTTGGAAATTTGTCTGAGTCTATTATAGTGAGGCATCACTGAATATCTGATTTATAACTCTTTACCCACCAATTTTAAACCATGAATCACTGCAACCAATTTGGTGTCCAAAAATGGTCATAAACTTGTGAAAGCTCGTTCTTACCAACCGGGGGTCGAAACCAAGCACAGGATATATTGTTGGAAAGGTATCTCATTTCCCTACACCATGTATGCATTTGATTTTCCCTTTGATACCATTATCTAAACAAAATTATACCAGGAATTCATGGCTATTGGTTTTGGCTGTTCGGGTGACGTTGACTTTGCATGCCTCGTATGGGGTCATACTGACTTGGAATCAAGCTCATGATAGCTCATTGAAAATCTTGTCCCGATCCCTACTGCTTGGAAGTGTTGTATTCCCTGAATCGAACAGCCTTGACATGAGGAATAAATGTCATGGGAAGGACCACAAATCCCTGAAAGAAACCAACTGATACTCTTTCAAGGGGAGAGGCCATAGTAACTATGACCCCCGCAACTATCTTTGACTGGAACCATAGCATCAAGGGGTGTTTATGGAGAAGTAAATGTGTAAAACACCATGTTGAGCCCAGAGCAAATTTTTGGGTCAACACCAGATTCATATCTTAACATTATGTAGTCTTGGCTTTTGATATCTTATGAAAGATTTTGTCATAGCTCTCTTTCCATGAGTACATCTTATTATATTTAACTAAATTTAAACCTTATCACCTCTTAAGAACTGAAAGTTTTATGTCTACAAAAATGTGCAGCCAACACAATTTGTTAGGCTAAATAATTTAACAAATTGATGAAACTATGAACCATTCTGGTTCAATAATGCATTTGAATTATTTCTTCTGATTTCCTGAAAATTAAATTCTCATATCAATTTTATGGGTGAATAATTATATTTTTTTTTCCAATACCTTTCCAATGCCTACTTCCATGCCCAATTCTGAGTCTTGAGAAGAAAGTTATGGTCATTTGGAAATTGTCGATTAATTTCTCCTATTCACACTTCAACTTGGTGCAAATCTGTGCTGTAATTATGCATTTTTTCACCTAATCCATTGGAGTTTTGGTAAGAGCGCAATTTGGTTTCTCCATTTACATATTTTGGATAGTTTTTCCAACTTTCACCTCTTTCTGGGTTCTGGGATGCTAGTTATAGCCTGCTGAAGTTCTAGGCCAATTAGTGATTTTGGTATGGAACACTACATGTACCTTCTTTTCCATCTTAAATATTTTTAACTTGCCCAAAAATTTAATTCAGCTCTTGGAATATTTTATATGGTTCAATATATTTCCATATACTGCTCACATGCCTCAATCTCATTCCAAAGCAGAAAGTTATGGCCCTTCGAAGTTAGTTGGGTCTTAAAATTTACCCTCCACTGTTTTTCCTATAACTTCCTCATACAAGCTCTATTTGAGGAACGATTTACACCATTAGAAATATCTCTCTGGGATATTTCATTTGAGATGCATATAAAGAGTGTACCTTGGTAAAAAAATTGTTTAGGGCCTCAAAAACACATTGCAAAAATATGACCTTCAAACAGTATAAAATGTCGCAGAAATTCACTGGTTTTTTGCTATTGTACCCCATCCAAACGACTTCGCATGCACAAATTTTTACATGTACACCCATATTTAGTATGCACAACAACACCATAAGGTAATGCATTCTCTGTGCACTTATAACCAATGTGCATCACTTCTCTGTCGCGGAAATAACTGGTGCACACTACTTTTGTGTCGCGTGCCAATATCCACTGCGCACAATTTTGGTTCATGCACTAATACATGTTGTGCACAACTTTTGTGTTGCATGCTAATATTTCGCATGCATTGCACTCTATGTATTGCACCATGTCAAAGGTTAGTATGCCCCCACCATACACCAGTAACATGCACGCACCATTAATTAAATTGTCGCGTGACAACATATACCCACATTGCGCATGCACCAACAAAATTCCACTTTTCTCTGTCAATACTGCGCACACCACGCATGCCATTATTATGTGTGCACACACTGTGAACTCCAGTATTACTCATGTGCCAATCAATCTGCACCTCACAATGCTAAATTTAGTGCCCACACCCACACACTAATATTTTCCACGCATTACCACCTTGCACCACGCAACAACAAAAATAAGTGCGCACACTCGTGCACCAATATTTTCCATGCATTACCACTCTGTACCGTGCAACACCAAATTTAAGTGTGCACACCCGCGCAACAATATTTTCCATGCATTTCCACTCTGCACCGCGCAACACAAAATTTAAGTGCGCACACATGTGCACCATTATTTTTTTGCTCATTACCACTCTACAGAGCATAGCACCAAATTTTAGCACGTGTAGCCATGCCCCCTTATTTTACCCACATCAAAATCTTTTCACTGTGCATCATGCATTATTAGTGTGCACACCTATGCACACTCATTTTTATGCGCATCAATTCCTCACGAATTCCACTGCGGTAATTGGGGATTTCGCCTAAATATTTCCCAATTTGCAATATAGACATTCTGCAACTATGAAATTTGTTCAATTTCACCATGATAACATGAATTCAACCTCTGCAACAACAAATATTTGTTGGTTGACATTCCTGGAACAAATTTTTCCCAAACTTAATTCACGAATTGAGAATTTTAATCAACTGATCTCTCTCCAACTGTCATGGATTCCCTATAACTTCAAATTCGACCAATTCCATGTCTGAATTTGCTAGAACAAATATGAAATCAAGAATATCTCACCACTTGGCCAAATTTCTCAATTTTTCCATGAATTTAATAACATAAATTGGGGATTTTTCCAAATTCCATGCCATTGCTTCTAATTTTTACCATGGATGCTCTGTAACTTGAAATTTGTCCACTTTGAAATCAATTATGTGTGGAATTTGACTTCAACTCAACTTGCTCGACCCATCTAGGCTCAGTGTTGAAAACTAGAGCTCTGATACCATATTGTAACATACCCGGCCACCCAGGCCAAGTCATGCCACCAAAAAGATTTCATGCTCTGATACCTTATTGTAACATACCCAACATCCAATTGGGCCATGCCACATAAAATTTTCCTACTGTATACAAATAAAAACATATGCACATAGAAACTGTTGCAGAACTTTATATATAAAACTTAAAACAGATAAATACATTATGAAAATGCACATATTCATACAAAATGATAATAAAAATATACATGAAACAAACAAAGGAATAACCCATAAAAATAAACGCATACATAATAATGAAACATGTAATTTAACACAAAATAGAAAATTATCTTGTAAAAATGTCATTAACTATGTGAAGACATTCCATGAACCTCCCATCCTTATACCATGCTGCCCATCACTCTCAACAATGGGTCATCCCCGAGTTGGGACTAAACTCCACCTGGGTAAATGGATTCCTAACCAGGCTGGTGTATCTCAGACAATAGGAAAGACTCTGTCAAAGGTGTGTTGACGGGCGAAATTGACCGTCCGTCAACTGGGAGAGTGGAACCGGTCCGAGGTTGTCTAAATAACCCAAGCCGTTTGGAATGGACCACCCTGACGAGTTTAACGGCTCCGTTGGCCGCCCTAAGGTCTCATATGGAAACCAAAGAGAAATGATCTGAGCTAAGAAATCTAACTAATCTAAATAAACAAACTAAACTATAACTGAATACAAGAGACTAACTAAAATAAAGGAAACTAGAAACTAATAAAACAAACTACACTAACTACGCTATCCTAACTATAAACTACTAACTACTATATATACAAGATACTAACTGTGATTATAATAACTCAAATCAACTATCTAATTACCAATTTAATTACAGTTTATTCACAAATATACATTACTTACAATCTACAGATTTGAATAAAACCTGTGAAACTAATTTGCTTGCTGTCCCAAAACAGCAAAGATAACTCTTTTTTGATTTTATGTTTTATGAATAAGAAAGTAAACTAACTGATATTAAACAATCTAATATGTTTACTGAAATCAAACAATCTAATATAAATCTAATTAAGATTATATCYAAATTAAACTACTTAATTGAAACAATAAACAACTAACTAATTGACCTGGAAACGCTCCAAGTCTGCCCTGTGTAAGATGACTTCTTAAGYTGRTTGGAGGAAGAAATTCACACCATTTAGTCCKTAAGCTTYTCGAAAACGATMAGCTATGYTRCTTCTTGRAGTATGTTACAGGACAAACAAGACATAAAAGAAATCATAAYAGTTTTMTGATGATAAATCTCTGCAATAAGGGAAACCTATTATGCAGTAAACTTATATATCAATTCAATCTACGAAGAAGMCAAAGCTATCATTCATAAAATGAATCTACAACTGTTACGTTCTTTATCTCTTTGAAAGCAACAAGATATGTTTAACAATAAAAAATTATATCATTCGAATTTGATTTAGATAGCAAAGTAATACTAAACCAGAAACAAAATGATATACAAAACTTGGAACAATGTGTCGATATATTGAAAAGCAAAAGCTATAACAACGCATCAATTCTGCTCCAATTTGAATAAGCATTACATATCCTTGTTCTCCCAAAACCGAGGATGTTTGATTATTACAAAATCATAAGTTTAAATAGGTTTCTCACAAGGTAAAACAACCTTGTGAATAATAGTAAACAGTTTACACAATCTGGGAATAATCCCTAAAATCCCTTAAACTAAGAAACTAAAAATGCTGGTGAAATCCTTAAGATATCCTCCAACTGCTCCTCATATCTATTACCAATTCGAATCAACCTGTAATAGACACAAAAATCAAGTTAGAATAATGTTTTATTAGAAAAATAATAATAAAAATGACTTAACAGACTTAGCTACAGAATCATCTGATTCTGTAGCTAGTCAAAAATAGCTAACAGGACCAGATCTCAATCAGATAGAATCAAATCGAATCCTTTTTAATAATCCTCAAAACGAGTCATTAATAATCCAATTTGAAATTATCATCCAAATCAAATCGTATTCAAAGAAATTCAATTGAAAAGAGTACCCAAAATATTTCTGTTTTGAGTTACCATAGGTATAGTCAAACTTTGACAGGTCGAAATTGGATATGGAACCCAATTCGAATGAGATATGATACAATCTCAATCAATAATCATGATCAAACAGGGTAGCAACCATATCAAATAAGATTTTCCACAAACTACAATTGATATGATCAAACATACGTTACAGCTGTAGCAATATTATCTCAATCAATCATAACGATAGAAAGCCTGTAGGATTCAGCGCGATATTCATTCTATTTTGATCAAATAAGTGAAAACTGTTTCGATTCACATTTAAATCAAACATGTGTAATAGTTTTGACCAAAATCATTATCTATTTTAATTACTTTGTATGAAACAGTCAAAATCAAACAGAATTGCTAACCATAACCCGAACAGTAATCAAACAAAATCGAGTTTAATACAATTATAGACGAATTCGTTTTTTTGGGCATGTCGTTTTGTTTTACAACTTTGTTTGTAAAAAAATACAGTGTTGTTTAATTTCTCTATAGAACAAGGTTCGACTTGCCTTACAAAAATGATTGACAAGAAGTCGGTTATGATTTACATCAATTCTCAATATAGAACAAAGCACTATTTTGCAACAAAATCGAAATCGTATCCAGGCTGGTCAAAATTGCATGAAAGCAGTAGATAACCATGGTAGATGAATCATAACCAATTCGTATACAGATTGTGTTTCAATCATGTCGCAAAACAATTTGCTTATAATAGACACAACAGATCCTTCAATCGTAACCAATTTAAATCAAACGAATCCAATCATTGATTACCAAAATCAAAACCAAATCCAACTCATATCATAAACAAAATTCGATTAAAGAAATCCAATCAAAATACAGCAGTATACAGCAGTGCATGTTTATATAACCAAGCAAGTCAATAATGCACACAGAGTTCACGAATATACCATATAAATGAGCAAGGGTTATACCAGCTTAACCGTTGTGATCATGTTAATTTTGAATTGACAATGGCTGTAGCAGACTCGACATTTTTGAACAGGATCGAACCCGTAGTTCGTTGTTTCTTGTCGTTGGGTTGTTCTCTTGCATTCTGACCAGTGAGCTTTGCCACTTGGTTTTCCAAATCGTGAATTTTGGATTGCAATTTTGGGACATCCAAGTAGTATCTCTCTAACCACAACCCACATTGACCGCAAGTTGGAGCAACAGCTTGAATAGAAGGGGGTTTTGACGATTCCCCGAGGGTTTCATGGAGTGGTTCGATACCAGGAAAATCAAGGTTATTCCGCAGGCAAGGAGGTAAGTTCTTGACGAAATCATGAGGAGGTTTACCACACAATCCTTCAGAATAAGGATACTCTTCGGCGAGAAATTGTTCAATGTCAGAATTAGAGTCCTCGTTGACCATGATGGGCTCTGTTTTGGCAAGGGGCTTAGATTTATTCCTCTCCATGCGAGAGATCAACCTTGCAATTTTCTTGCTTCTAATACTAGCACCAACCTTCGCTCTAGTCTTTCTGGTCATAGGCTTAGCAACTTTGGTCTGTTTAGTCATAGCCATAGATGAATTCGTAGGTGACTCGGGCTTAGGCTTAGGTAACAGAACATCAAAAGGCACAGGGGTAGGTTTGCTCTCGGCCACCATGACCTTGTCCACCTGTGGAGGGTTGGACTCTTCAAAACCATTACGGCTGAGAAACTCATGCCA